>CAWUFW010000381.1:2080000-2326047 GCA_963921515.1 Calotriton arnoldi
GTTCTGGCGGGGGGACATCACATGCCTGTCAGAGGTCCTGGGCTGGGATATTCCATACTCGCCACGTCTGGCCCTGCTCCACATCACAGATGATATTGTGGGAAACATATATAAACGCCACTTATTACTCTTGGGCCTTACATTGGCGAAGCGTGACATTGCGAGGGCATGGAAAGATGCTTCCCCGCCATTAGTTTGGGTGTGGAAGAAGGGCCTTGATTTTTGTATGGGGTTAGAATTGCCAATAATTAAAGCAAGAGGATGCCCCCAGAAGCACCCTAAGATTTGGAAGAGGTGGGCAGAATATTCTGGGCTGTGCCTGGAACCTATCTCAGCGGTCTCCATAGATTAGCACTTGATAAGATGGAAGTGATGTGTGATCAACATGGTTGTAAATGTATAGATATTCAATCAAAGTGGCTAAACCTGACGTGCTGTGTTATGTATCAGTATTATGACACTACAGTTCTATGTTGAAGCATTATGTTATAATGTTGTTGTTTTTTCAATTGTTTAATCGACACCAAAAAGTCAACATCTTACCCGCAAATATATATACTGTATCGTTTGGTAACCTGGCATTGCAGGCCTGTAGTGGCTGTTGACAATAAAAACTTGTTGTGAAAAAAAAAAAAGAAGTCAGAAAAGCGACCCTCGTGATCAGACTCGAATCCTGCTCCAACACTGACAAAGAACTCTTCAGCATCCTCAATTAATTCACCAGCATGACAACCGCCACCAATATCATCATCCCCTCGCAAATCCTCTGTGACAATCTTTCGGACTTCTTTCACAACAAAATCCTCAAGATCTACTCCAAATTCCCACCTCAACCCTTCATAGAGGGCATCATCACACAACCTCCCACCACCACCAGGACCACCTGCCTCCTACCAACCTGGAGCTCGGTCACCACAGATGACACCACCAGAATCATGCAGACCATCCACTCAGGGTCCCCCACAGACCCCGGCCCTCACCACATGTACAGCCTAGGAAGTGCGCTGATCTGTGCCAACCTCACCACCATCAACTCCTCCATCCTTAGCGGATACTTCCCTAACAGCTGGAATTGCACAGAGGTCACTGCTCTGCTGAAAAAACCCTCAGCTAATCCAAGGACCTCAGCAATTACTAGCGCATACCCTTCCCAGTCAGAGTCCTGGAGAAAGAGATCAACAAGCAGCTCTCCACCCATCTTGAGCAGCACTACCTCCTTGAATCCACCCAATTAAGATTCCACAGCAATCACAGCATGGAGACCGCCCTCCTTGCAGCAACAGATGACATACGCTCAATCATGGACAGAGGAGAGACTGCTGCACTTATTCTGCTTGACCTTTTGGCAGCGTTCGATAAAGTCTCCCATATCGCCAGACTTTAGGAATTAGGAGTCCAAGGACTCACCCTAAGTTGGATCAGCTCCTTCCTCTCCAACAGGACACAATGGGTCAGACTCTCCACTTTCACCTCTGAACTCAAACAGCTAGTCTGCGGAGTCCCCCAGGACTCCTTCCTCAGCCCAACCCTTTCCAATGTTTACATGGCACCTCTTGAATCCATCATAAGAACACACAACATCAACATCGACTCCTACGCCTATGAGACTCTGCCCATTCTCTCCCTCACCGACACAAATACCACCAGGAGTCAAATCCACTACCTTCATGTCTGACACAGCAAACTGAATGCAAGAGAACTGCCTCAAACTCTTTGGAAACAAGAACTCCTCCAGAAACCTCTGCATCAACCTTGATGACAAGCTCTCAATGAACAAACAAGTCCACGCCGTGATCACATCCTGTTGCCACATCCTCAGAATGCTTCATAAAATCTTCAAATGACACCAGACGCACAGTCACCCCGTCCCTCATCACCAGCAGACTCAACTACAGAAAAGTGCTATGCGTTGGCATCTCCAGACAACTCATGCAAAGACTCCAAACCATCCAGAACACCGCCACCAGATTCATCATTGACATCCCCAGAAGCGCACACATCACGCCCTACCTCGCGGAACAGAAACGATGCAAATTTAAGCTTCTCATCCACGCCTACAAAGCCCTAGACAATGCAGGACCAGCCTACCTCAATGACCAACTCCAGCTCTACCGACTCTATGGACATCTACTCTCCACTTCTCTCTACCTCACATGAATCATCCGAAGAAGCAAAACAGGAGGTAGCACTTTCTCCTTCATCACAGCCAAAACCTGGAATGAATTCCCTCTACATATTAGGACTGCCACTCCACTCCTCGACTTCCACAAGAAGCTGAAGACCAGGTTGTGCAGCTAAGAGAACCTCCAGACCTACGCTCCAGTACCTGGATGCCGTCACAGGTGATAAGCTGTGCCATATAACATAACATAGTTGAATCCGCCCTTTCAGCATAAATCCAGTTGTTTATTGGTAACATCTGAGAGGCCTGATAATAGTGTATGACAGCTGTAATCCTAACCCTTCATCAAAGTGGGATTGTAAACATTTATTGAAGCCTACTCTGGGTTGTTTCGTGGTCCAAATAAAACTTGGTAGCAAGAGGGACCCCCCTCACTCCCCAGGGAGAGTGTATGGATGGTTCTGAAGAAGAAAAGCCATTGAGGCAGGATGATCATTTTAAAAAGAGCCCCTTGTTCCATCATCGAAAGTGAGTTTGCCCCAGATTTCGAGTTTAGTATGAAGTTGGCTGAGCTGCTCATTTATGTTGAGCTCCCAGCTCTGTGCTGAGTCTAACAACATATACATTCCCAAATATTTCAAATGGGAGGCACACTGTAAAGGGCAGCTCCCAGGGTTGGCCAGCTCGATTATTGGGCCACTAACTGGGGAAAAAACCAACTTCTCCCTATTCACTGTAAGGCCAGAGTCTTCTCCGTAGATTTTATATTGTACATGGGGCCGGGGATGGTGACTAGTCTGGATGGCCCTCGTAAAACAGGGCATTGTCAGCATATAATGCTGTGTGGTCTTCATGGTCCCCATGCCACCGTATGTCCCAGACTCAGGTGTACATTCAGACCCACATCAATCAATCAATTCATTCTTTATTCTGGTACAAAAGTATCCTTGAAAGTGCATACAAAAATAGTTTTTTTTTTAAAACATTCATATACTTTTATATCATCATCATTCCAGAAAAATAAAATCGATAAATATTACAGTATCGCCCTATCATTAAAACTAAAAGAAAAGTCATTGTTAACCGGGCCCCCACAGCAATTTTAAAAAACAAGCCGACGTGAAAAATACATTCCTCGTTGTTCAACTCGAGCAGTATACTATACGCATCTCTAAAATCAGTAATGCAGTGGCTCTTAATGGTAATAAAATGCTTTTTGCATAAAAGGAATAAAAGCCGCAAATTAATAAAAGGTGGAACATAGATTGACCTGATCTCCCATTACACAGGCAATGTTTTCTTGGAAACCTAGTGGGAAACTCAGTAAATACTTGACAGTGCCTGCCCTGAAGCGAAACCATAAACTACACTCCCAATGCCATGTGGGACTTATCAAATAGCTATGTATTGGGCTGTTCCCTCCAGCCCCACATTACTAGGGTCTCCACTGCCTACGCAAATAGGAGTGGGAGCAACCCAGCTGCATGCCCCGTTGAATTGGGAAAGGTGAGGTTAGTGCCCCATTCACCATCACAGTGGCCCAAAGCAGTTTGTAAGCTCAAAATCTGACGCCGATATTAATTTTTTGAAGAACCACATGTAGAAAGGACCATGCGACTGAATCAAATGCCTTCTCAAAATTTCTTCATAGGGACCGCTTGTGGTTCTGTAGAGCGCTGTGCTAAGTGCTGTGGTAATTGCAGGCGGTGTAAACAATGCCTGGTTCTCTGGTGAGGCTTGAATCCATTCTGCTCCCAATGGACTGGGCTTCGGATCACCTTCACAACACGATTGTCCAGCACCTCGGCCAGGATTTTTGCTGAATTATTGATATGGGAGATTGGTATATAAAATGCGCAATCTGCTGGAGGTTTGTCCTGTTAGTGAATTACCACCACGTGAGACCCCTTAAGATCATATTGCCGGATTCACTGTCTCAGGGATTCTTCAAATAGGAGGCACAGCTAAGGGGCCAGGCTTGCTGCGTATCTTTTAAAAACAAATCTACTGGAAAACCTCTAGGGCCTGGGGTTTTGCCTGCGGGCATACCGCCAATCGCTTTTATAATTTTGTCCTCCGAGAGCGGGAGGTTCAGTGCCTCTCTATCCCATGATAGGAGCTTGGAAAGAGCCAAATCTTTGATAATAGGGTTGCTTTGCGTCTGAGCACCTGCTCCCTTTCTGCGTATAGTGCCCTACAATTGTCCGCAAAGGCTTCTGCTATATCCTGGGGAGCAGTGACCATGCCATCTTCCTGAGCCTTTATGCTTGGTACAAATCGTGTTTCCATCTTCCTGTTGGCTAACCAATATAACAATTTACCAGCTTTGTCCCCAGCTTTGTAGAACCTGTGTTTAGTAACCAGAACTACCATTTTAGCCTGAATCCAGAATTTAGTTTTATGTGCCTCCCTTGCCACCTCTAGCCTGCAGAGTGTAGGGGAGCCGGGGTGTTTGGCAGCCTCTCCTTAGAGTCTCAATTGCCCATTCAAGTGCAGCAATTCGGCTCTTTGTGTCTTTTTGTGGTTTGAAGTCTAGAAGATGCTGTCCCATCTGATCACTTCTTTAAGAGATTCTAATATTGTAACATCAGATACATCCTAGCTCTTTTCAGGACCAGGAAGCATTCTATGGTTTCTCTCATTTGAAATCTGGTCTCCGATGGAAGCCAGGAGGCTTGCACCGTCCCGCCCAACTCCCCCTTACGGAAGCCAAACGTCAGCTCAACAGGAGAGTAGTCAGAAAGCTATCTCAGGAGGATCTTAGAGCATGATTATGATAGTGCCAGTCAAACCGCCAACAGCCCTTCGGTTCGGCCGTCGTATTATGATACTGGCAGACGGACCCACAGCTGTCAGACGCAAGACCACCGCCTCTGCCAGGATCATAAATCCTGATGGAGCGTCAGTCGGAGGAGCGTCCCAGAATGGCAGCGGTGCTGAAGCAGGCACCTCTGAATTGATTTCGATATCTCTTTCCGACAGCCTTTTCATGCCGGGAACCTCTCCATGAAAAAGGTTGTCAGAAAGGGATCGGGTGGCCCCAAACAGGGCCACGGGCATCGGATCCCAGAGTAAAATGTTTATGAGGGCACATGTGGTGCCCTCCCTCTCCTGGCACTGTTGTGTGTGCACTGTGTGCCATGCACAACATGGTGCATGACACACAGTGCACAGACAACTCTGAGGTGCTGCGCTGGCATCTGCTGTGGCCCTTTTTTATGGCCACAGCATGACCCCGCCGTGGTACCCCTGACTTCCGACCGCCACCCCGAGGGTCACATCAAAATACGGAAAGTGGACCGCCCGCATGCTTGTCGGCGGTCTGCTGATTGACACAACAGCATTGTAACCAGGGCCCTAGTGTCCGTGATCTCATGAAACAGCCCCGCCAGCACTAAAATGTTATCCAGTCTGGACTGTGTGGTGTCTATCTGAGTAGTAAGTGTACAGGTGAGACTGTGGGTGCATAATCCACCACACATCACAAAGTCCAGCCACCTGCATCCAGGCTCCCAGGGGTGCCCTCCTGGATGCATGAAGGGGGTGGTATAGTCCAGCGCACTGTCCGCAACTGAGTTAAATTCCCCACCTATTATCACTGTGCCTGCAGTAGCTTATTTAGAAGCCCCAGTAGGTCCTGAAGTGGCCCGATGACCAGTGTGGGTGGTATACATACTGATAATGACCATGGTCTACCCTCCAGCCTACCTGTGATTAGTACTCATTGGCCCAGGGGGTGATGTAAAAAGTCTATCAAAGGGGAAGATGCAGTGAAAAAGAATAGCTATCCCCATGGAGTCCCTGGTATAGCCAGAATGAAAGACTCTGGAGTAACCATGCCTACCCAGTAAGGGGCAAGTTGTACCCAGTAGGTGTATGTTCGAGGCATGTGAGCTGTAGATCACATGCTATGCATAGATCGCCATCTGGTGTTTGGCCCGGACGTTTGCCCTTTGTTTTTGGTCGAAGAAGTCTTTCCAGTCACGAGGTAGGTGACTCCTCCTTTCGGTGATAGTGCGCATGGGCATCAACTACATTGTTAGATTGTTTTTTTCCGCCATCAGGTTCGGACGTGAATTGCTGCGCTCCGTTTTGACACCGTTCTCGGGTTCCCCAAGGGTGCGCAATCCACTATCCTCGACGGTATTGTTTCTCGCTCGCATATTCCTGCCTTCGCGTATTGTATCTATTTCACAACTTAGATCGGAAAACCTTGTGCGAGGCCCTTGGGCCTAGCCGCGTCGACCGAATTCGCAGTAGATGGAACGGACTTCATTCCAATTCCTCCCCTGGTGCCACTCCAAGTACCCCTGCACCGATCTTCACGACGTTTGCAATTTGTGTTTATCGCCTGAACACAACGAAGACAACTGCGAAGCCTGCCGATCCTTCCGATCGAAAAAGACGCTCCGTGACTGTCGGGCTCGACATCACGAAATGTATCAACATAAAGACTACAAGGACTCCGCTCCAGACCTGTACGGAGAAGAAGTCGACCAAGAGATCCTCGAAGCACATGGAGCCGAGGCAGAAGAGGAAGGACAAATTTACTTGCCCCAGGATGACTCCGACATCGAGGAAGGCATCACACCCGGTCAGCGTACCGTGAGTAAAGATACTCCTCTGCCCCAAAAAGTACCCTTTAAAAAGGCTCCGGTCCCTCCTCCACCTTCGGGCCAAGGTCGGCACGAGATTAAGTTTCCAACGCCCCGCCTTCGGGCTCGGCACCGAAACAACTAGTAAAGCCTTCCGGCTTGGGACCGAGTCGACCTTCTTCGGGGCCCGAACTCAAGACTTCGGCACCGAAAGATAAGCTACCTGATCCCTCCAAAACTTCGGCACCGAAAGACACTTCGGATCCGAAATCTTCGGAGCCGAAATCCTCTGCATCAAAATCCTCGGCTCCGAAAACGTCGGCACCGAAATCTTCAACGCCAAAAATTATGGCCCCAAAGGAAAAGACTGTTCCTCCTCCACCCAAGGAGCCTAGTTCGGACGTTCCGCCTACTAACACGGACCCCAAACAAAAAGAATTTGTTATTAACCCAAAAACAGGACACCTTTATGCAAAGCTGCCAGGGAAAAGAAGACCAAAATTTGAGGAATCTTACCATATCCCTCTAAAAAGAAAGAATATGGGGACTAATACTTCTCCTCCACCTCTTTCACCTTCCTCACCTCCTCCACCTAGAGACCCTAACCTTATAACACCCACAAATTCCCCTCAGCCACATTCACCAATTCAGCAGGATGATGGGGATCTAGATGATGACTCACAAGGGGTTGTACCACAAGATTATGCTCCAGACCCCTGGGTAGATTATAACACGGATCCTAATAACGACAACGATCCAGATCTATACCCATCTAGACCTTCTCCTCCAGATGATAATGTGGGGTTTATAGAGCTGCACAGTATCATGGGGTGCAATTCCATAAAGAGCCTCTTGAGGAAGATTTCCTATTTGAGACACTAAGTGCATCACAAAAAACTACACATACACTACCTATGCTCAAAGGTATGTTAAAGCATGCAGATGAGGTGTTCAAAGATCCAGTGCGAGCTAGGATACTCACACCTAGAGTGGACAAAAAATACAAGGCGGCTCCTACAGACCCAATTTTTATTAGAGGTCAGGTTCCACTAGATTTATTGGTGGTTTCAAATGCGCGGAAACGAGCAAATTCTCAGTCAACGGGAGACGCTCCGCCTCCTGATAAGGAATCTAAATTAATAGATGCCTCAGGCAAGAGAGTAGCAGCACAAGCAGCCAATGATTGGCGCATAGCTAACACACAAGCACTCTTGGCAAGATATGACAGAGCTCATTATGATGAGCTAGAGCAACTGATGCAATATCTGCCTGATGAACATAAATCCAAGGCTCATGACCTCATTCAGGAAGGGAAACTTATTTCTAATACATCAATCAGGTGTGCTCTAGATGCAGCAGACACTGCTTCATGTGCTATTAACACCAGCATTCTTCTCAGACGCCACATGGCTTAGGATATCAGGTTTTAGACCAGAGGTTTAAACATTCATTTTAAATTCACCTTTTGATAAGGAGCATTTATTTGGTCCTACAGTGGACCCGTCATTAGAAAAAATGAAGAAGGACACTGAAGTAGCCAAATCTATGGGAGCGCTACAAACACCATCCAACTGTGGCTCGTTTGGCTGATCCTTTTACAGGGGAGGCTCGAAGTCCAACACGACTGACGGGTCCTCTACCTCAAATAGAGACAATAGTCAATCACCCTCTACCAGAGGTTATTTTCTAGGTGGATTCCGTGGAAACCATGGTAAAGGAAGAGGGAAAGGTAATACACCCCGTACTTCCCCAGCCACAAATAAGCAGTGACTTGTTTCCCCTTTCCCCGATCATCCCTCACCTGTCGGGGGACGTCTCTCTCAATTTCTCCCAGTCTGGAATTCAATCACATCAGACAAATGGGTTTTACAAATTATCCAATCTGGTTACTGCCTGGAGCTTACAAGCAACCCTCCAAACATTCCACCACGAACACACAAACTATCTCCAGAACATTTACACCTACCCAAACAAGAGGTACAATCTCTTCTGGAAAAAGGAGCTATGGAACCCATCTCACTACAATATCAGGGGACAGGGGTGTACTCTCTTTATTTTCTAATTCCCAAAAAGGACGGTTCTCTGAGGCCTATATTAGACCTCAGAGAATTAAACCTCTACATTCAATCAGATCACTTTCATATGGTCACTCTCCAACAGGTACTTCCTCTGTTACAACAAGACGACTTTATGTCCACTCTAGACTTAAAGGACGCGTACTTCCATATTCCAATACATCCCGCTCATCGCAAATACCTCAGGTTTGTAATAGCAGGGCAACATTATCAATTCAAAGTACTCCCATTCGGAGTAACTACTGCTCCCAGAGTATTTGCCAAATGCCTGGCAGTAGTTGCTGCGCATCTGCGAAGACAACATGTTCACGTCTTCCCATATTTAGACGACTGGCTTATCAAAGCCAGCACTCTCTGAAAGTGCCTACAGCACACTTAAACAACAGTACGCTTACTGCACAACCTCGGATTTACAGTCAATCTGTCAAAATCCCATCTTCAGCCCTCCAATACACAAGCATATCTAGGGGCCACTGTAGATACACAAAAAGCTCTAGCCTATCCCAATCCAACCAGAATTCACAATAGTCAGGCTCTCATTTCCAAATGTCAACCCAATCATTCATTACCAGCTCGGGTATTCATGCAACTACTAGGAATGATGGCATCTTGCATCATAATAGTTCCTTATGCAAGACTGGGAATCCACACAACCTTACAAAAGGGCAGCCTTTAAGCGATCCGATTCCACAGATAGTGCTAACAGCAGACGCATCGCTCACTGGTTGGGGTGCTCCTCTCCAAACTCACACAATTCAAGGATTGTGGAGTCAAAAGGAAAAGCTTCTTCACATAAAGCATCTGGAGCTGTTAGCAGTCTTCTTAGCGCTCAAAGCCTTCCAAACTCACCTTGTAGGCAAAGGTGTCCTGATACGCACAGACAACATGACAGCAATGTATTACATACAGAAACAGGGAGGAACACACTCTCTCCAACTGTCACACCTTGTACAAGACATTTGGAGATGGGCCATTCATCAGAAGATTTATCTCCTAGCGGAACACCTCCCAGGAGTGAACAATCAGATCGCAGCTCTCCTCAGCAGACAGAGACAACAAATTCAGGAATGGGAACGTCACCCTCAAGTTCCCCTCCCCTTCTTTCAGATGTGGGGCTTTGCAGACATAGATCTGTTAGCCACACACCAAAATGCAAAATGCCCAAACTTCACCTCCAGGTATCCACACCTGTTATCCAAAGGCAATGCTCTATGGATGAACTGGTCAGGGATATTTGCTTACGCTTTTCCGCCTCTCCCACTCATTCCACTAGTGGTTCGGAAGCTCAGGCAAACATTCCTCACACTAATTCTAGTAGCTCCCACTTGGGCTCACCAACCTTGGTTCACTACCCTCTTAGAACTATCAGTAGTTCCTCATCAAAAGCTACATCGCGCATCCAATCTCCTCACGCAGAGCCATGGAGAGATAAGACATCCAGATCCCAAACTTCTCAATCTTGTGATTTGGCACCTGAAGTCTTAGAGTTTGGTTATCTAAATCTTCCACCAGACTATGAAAATTATTAAAGAGGCTAGAAGACCTACTACAAGAGCTTGTTCTTCAGCAAAATGGAAGCGGTTTGTTATTTATTGTAATAACAACCATGTCAATCCACTTGATGCTTCTATTCAAAATATCATTTATCTGCTACATTTACCACGTTCAAAATTAGCGTACATGTCTATACGCTTACATCTCGCTGCAATAGCTGCTTATCTTCAAAATAGACAACACCTGTCACTTTTCAGAGTGCCCGCTATTAAAGCTTTCATGGAAGGACTCAAAAGAGTTATTCCTTCAAGGCTTCCACCTGTCCCAGTGTGGAATCTTAATATTGTCCTTACCAGGCAAATGGGTCCACCCTTCGAGCCTTTACATAAATGTGAACTACAGTTTCTCACTTGGAAAGTAGCTTTCCTCATTGCTATCACATCACTCAGGAGAGTGAGTGAGCTTCAGGCACTAACCATAGAAGAACCATTTTTACAAGTACACCAAAACAAAGTGGTTCTTCGTACTAATCCTAAATTCTTACCTAAAGTAGTTTCTGCCTTCCACATCAACCAATTTGTCGAGTTGCCTGTGTTCTTTCCTCAACCAGATTCTGTGGCAGAACGTGCTCTACACACTTTAGATGCTAAAAGAGCATTGATGTATTACATAGAAAGAACAAAATCTTTTCGTACGGCTAAACAACTTTTTGTCGCTTTTGCTTCACCACACAAAGGCAATCCCATTTCTAAATCAGGTATTGCATGGTGGATAGTTAAATGTATTCAGATGTGTTATGCAAAAGCAAAGAGAACTTTACCAATTCCCCCTAGAGTGCATTACACTCGCAAACCGGGGGCTTCTATGGCTTTCTTAGGAAATATTCCCATAGATGAAATCTGTAAAGCTGCAACATGGTCTACACCACCCACATTCACAAAACACTATTGTGTAGATGTGTTAGCCAGACAACAAGCTAATGTAGGCCAGGCAGTTTTACGTACACTATTTCAAACCTCTGCAACAGCTACAGGTTAGCCACCGCTTTGGGAGATTACTGCTGTATAGTCTATGCATAGCACGTGATCTACAGCTCACATGCCTAGAACGGAAAATGCTACTTACCCAGTATGCATCTGTTCTTGTCATGTAGAGCTGTAGAGTCACATGCGCCCACCCACATCCCTGGTTACCTGTATCTGTTCCAGTACTATCTTACTTAGATAATTACACATGGACAGCTCTATTCTACTCTTGCTTACTCCATTCTCACCCTCTGCGGGAAACAATCCAACAATGGAGTCGATGCCCATGCGCACTATCACCGAAAGGAGTCACCTCGATGTCCACAGCTTGTTGGGCGTGGACCAAATTACGCAGATATTTGCAACATAAACTCTTATATTCTTCACATATACCATTAGCGGACAATCCGTGGATACCCCCTACCACCGAAACTCTCACTAAAAAGACACTAGATAAATTCAGGCTCGTACAGTGGGAGACTTATTCAAAGACTCACGACCATGCACAGTCGCCGACTTTGCATCCTGGGGGGCGGCCACATATATGGACAGATTCCTCCTCCATAGAGTTCGAGGAGTCTTGTTGGAGGCTATACCAGATGCGTCAGAGCCGGAATAGTTTCCCCCACTTACACTGGTCATAGACTCATCGGATGGTGCACACCTCGTCTCACGACTGTATCATTTATCACAGTCCCTCCGCCCTGCGGTGGGCCTCAAAGCAAGGACATCCTGGGAACGGGACCTAGGTGAAACATTGTCCGACAATGTATGGCTATACTGCTGTGCGCAGACACGGTATATCTCGAATAACCATAGGCACAAACTATTACATTTTAAAGACCTTCACAGAGCTTATGTTACCCCAAAATTACTATCCAAAATGAACCCGGCTGCAGCGAACACATGTGCCAGATGCGCGGAGCCAGAGGCGGATTTTGCGCACCTCGCATGGAACTGTGCACCTGTTAGGGCGTATTGGGAGGAGATATTTCATAACTTGTCCCTTATGGTTGAACACACTATAGGGCCTGCACCACTGACGGCATTATTGGGTTATGTTAAACCAATTAAGAGAAGCATTAGGAGATTCTCTGCAATTGCACTACTCATAGCAAAACACCAAGTTTCTCTACATTGGGGCAGAGCACAAACGCCAACGATAAAAGACTGGCTTTGTGATCTTATTTCTTGTAACACTGCGAGCGATGTATATGCCACACTATTGCCCACGGCCTCACGCCCGTGTGACATATGGCAACTGCTCAAGGATTATTTACAGACTCACCTAGTAGATGAGGTCCAAGGGGGAAGGGTATAAAGCATGTTGAGACATATTGGGATGGTGTGGCTGATGTGTACACAAACCGGAGACCTGATAAAAAAAAGCTACTATTAACATTGAAACGAAAGTTACAGAACCATTGTCAATGTCATGATTACTGCGATTGGAATGCTGTACTGTGATTATTATTGTATACCTGATCAACAAATGCTCCTCTGTTGTAAGTTGTTAGGTTTGTGAAATAAGAGTGACATATAATCCGACACAATGTACTAAGGTCGAACTGCTCGGCCTTCTTGTATGCGCTCTCTGAATGTTTGTTATACCTAAAAAAGCAATAAAATACATTTAAAAAAAAAAAAGAGGAGTCACCTACCTTGTGACTGGAAAAACCTCTTCGAACAAAAACAAAGTGCAAACATCCGGGCCCAACACCAGATGGCGATCTATGCATATCATGTGACTCTACAGCTCTACATGCCAAGAACAGATGCATACTGGGTAAGTAGCATTTTCCTTCCTGGACCAGTAGTATGGTGTGAACCTACTTTTTCACTTGGAGGAGAACAGCTACCCTCTTGTTAATGAGTCTGTTCACATTCCAGGAGGTCATACTAGAGAGGACTAGATTTGTCTAATGCGCCATGGTAATAGAGAAACAAGAGCGGCAGATTTGTACATCTGTGGATCAACTCCAGTGAGCTGCATAAAAGCAAAAGATTAAGGCCATATCTAAAACCGATACCCCAAACTGCCCCAAAGACCCATCACCCCATACTTCTGAAAAGGAAGCATCTGTCGCCCATGAAACAAACTTAAAAATGAATTAACGGAGGAGGAGCTTTTACGATTTCCCTGTTGTCGTGCTGTAAATTTGGAAGTTAGTTGGTGGTCATCAGTGACAGTATTATTGGCGGTATTCAGCATGCCACCAAGCTCAGAATCAAGTTGTCTGTCTGTCGGGGCTAGTCGCATTGCTCGCCTTCGAAGAGGAGCCCTTCCCCACTACACCCAACCAGCGGCATTTCTCTCTGTGGCGCCTGTGTCTTCCCCTTCTCTGGGTTAGTCCATATGAACAGGGGGAACCACTCTGATTTCTGCCTGCATTTTGATCCGTTGGGGAGTCTGTCCGGCGCTGGCAATGTCTCCGCTCCTCCAACCTCTCCCAGGCTGCCTTTTGGGTATCATTAAACAGTGATTTTCCCTTCAAAGACAATCTTCAGTCTGGTGGGATAGAAGATCTTGTAGGAAATTTGCCAGACCCTAACTTGACCTCAGCGAAGGACCTGCACTATTTCTGTACTTGAGTGTGTAATCTGGGAAGAGCAACACCTTGGCCAAGTCACAAGTCAGCACTTTTTTCAGCCTGGCTGAGCGTAGGCTAGCATCTGTGTGCCATTATTAAGGATCCTCGTGATGACAGGGCCCAGCGGCGACCTCTCCAGCACAAAGTATGGTAACAGTGCTTCTGCCAGTATCCAGGCTCTCAGCCAGGCAGTAAAGATTTGTTTTGGTTTGAGCCCTCAGTGCCCTAATTGGGGCCCGACCAGGTAGAGGTTGTTTCTCCGGGATCAGCCCTCGGCATCCTTGGCCCTTAGTTCCAATCCTGACAACATATGTTGTAGTTTTCTCATCTCTTTCCGGAGGGTGGCCACTTAATCTTCTGCGGTGGAGATGTAGGACTCTACCTCCATGGTGTGTTCCAAGATAGCTTTCAGAAGTTCTGGTGGAGCAGCAACACCTCGATCACCACCCCTCCGATCTTGTCCTTTAACACCATTTTAGTCTTGGATGGCTTCCAATATCAGGGCAGACTTATCAACCTCCCCTGAGCCTCTGTGGGGGGGAGGGGCACATGGTCAGATGTCACTCCTGTGTCCAGTGGTTCTGGTATAGCGCTCAATCTTTCCCTGAGCCATGGCCTCCTGGGACTTGTATTTGCTCATCATCCCCCTCCTAGTGGTCATGGGTGTCACCTCTCCAGGACCGGTCGGCATTGGGGGAGTGAACCCACAGTCTGGGTGCCCCATCCAGGTGTGGGCACAGGAGGGGAGGACCTGGGGGGAAGAAATGTGAGGGGGCACTTACCGAACATCACCGTTTCTCCAGGCAAAGTATCAGATCCCCAATTAATGGTGCTCCGCTCAGTCTGTCCCCGTGAGGGACTCCCCAGCTGCCTCCACTCTTCACCCTCGCCTCTTCAGGCGCGAGAGTCTTGTTCTCTGAGGGGCTTTCCTGCGTGCCTCTCCCACGTCACTCGTTCCCTGTCTGCGGGCCAGTCTACGTTTACTCGGGGGAGTGGGACCACACCTCTCCCCGGTTCTATCTGCTGCATGGCTGGTCCCCGAGAAATTCAATTTTATCTGCCTTCGCCGCCGGTGAGGCTCTGCACACCACCTGATGGGGGTCTCTCACTGCTGTCCAGTGCAGCCCTGGTGCATCCAAGCCGTTATGAAATTCAGCGTAGCTTAATCACCCGATATCTCGGTAATAGCCCAGCCGTGTGTGGGGTGCCAAATGTCACGGCACGGCTCGGAGCATCAGAGCCTCGGGTCCACCATCTTGGGATACCAACCCCGCCTCCTCTGCTATTGCTTGTTGTGTCAGAATTCATGTCTGTGTGTTCATATGCCATAGTCTTTTGGTGATAAACATGGCTGGTCTCGGCAAGCCAGTGTGATAGTTATTATTTTTTTTTTTTCTTGCAAGGCAGTACCTCAAAATAGAAAAGAAAAAAAGAGAATATGCCACCACCTAAACCTAATCGCCATATGCTTGCAATAAAAATATTCATTTTCAAAAACATATACTCATATGGCTGTTTTACTAGGTAATGTTGTTTAAATAAAAAGCCTTTCAGTTGCACTATGAATTTTAGTATTATTGTTTGTGAAGGAGACACGATTAAATAATGGCCTAAACAAGCAGTTGTATTGCAGCCAGTTACAATGTTAATGTCACTTAAATGTTTGACAACATCTCTATAAAAAGATGATGGAAATAAATCACCATGTAACAGGGCACCCGAAGAGCAAGTGGGCAAAATAAATAACCAGCATATAAAGTTAATATTTAAAAGAAAATGTAATAAAGCGGAGTTTGAACTTGCATTGTCACTGAAGAGAAAGGAACTATTTTTAGGCGGATGAAAACAATGTACAGATGCTTTGTGTAGTAACTCAAAGTGAAGGGGTAAAGTGGGCTGGCCATGGTCCCATGCTGTGTACTGTTGTGGGTGGAAGGAAACTGTAAATGACAATTTAACATTTCTATGAAGGAAGATAACTGACAAGAATCCTCCTATGTATGTATAGTATGTATGATTTATTTGCGAAAACAGTTGTCTGGCAAGAAATCAACTAAAGATGTCTCAAACCAAACCTGAAAAAATGACCTAAGAATTGATTCATGTCTCGATTGGTGTGATTGGCTGATCAAGAGAGAAGTTCAAGAATAATACTTCGGGAATAGAGTTTAACTATTTTGCTTATATAAAATAATAATTTTACATTAGCATAACAGCAAGTCCTTGAGCCATGTTTTTCTGCTGATGCTTAAAGGAAGTTGCCTGTCTCTGACATTTTGAGCATCTCTTTCGCATCTTGGCTCCGTAGTCTAAACAGTGACTAACTTGCTTAGTCAAAATATTGACATTCTTGTTACAAACTGAAGGTCGTCTTTCTTTCTCTCTTCGGACACCTGTGTGCTGCCTGTTTTTTTACCCCCTCATGTGCTCTCCATGACAGACTGTTTGAGAAATACTATTAAATGTGTGTCTTGCCTTTACAGAGTGAGCACGCTCCATCCCTGCTTTCTGGGGAATACTCTGACTGGCTGGACCTGTGGCTCAGAGGCTATTAATCTTCATATTATTAATAAGCATTTTCAGCCTCCGGTCGGTGTGTGCCATAATATCTGGTTAAAATATCTTAAGTTATTGCTAACTCGATTGGAATAGTCTCCCTCTGCACACCTGTATTATTTTATTAGGTGGCGTATAATTGGAATTCGGGCCGTCACAAATGAAATGGGATTTTGTAGGTTTTTTTTAATGATTGTTGCACATTCCTCAATTAGACATTGATGGAATATGTTGCATTTTCCAAGTTTTACAAACTGGACGAATACATTATTATTTTATTTATAAAGCAGTCAGGAAACGAAAATGAGCATAAAAGATGACAGTACTTCTAGGAATGTCCTCTGAGCCCCTTTATACGCAGTAAATGTAGATTCTCTGAATGCAGGGGGCAGGCAAAAAAAGTAATAATGAAGGAGTTCTGCGGATTCCGATTTTTCTCGTTCATAAAAAATAAAGAGTCTTACTGGAGCATATACATCCTTTGTTCTACAGCCAGCCAGCCTAGATGTCTCCGGGCTTATGAGACCCCACCCTGACTGAGAATGTTTGCACACAACCAAGATGGCTGATTTAAAAAAAAAAAAATTCAAATGTATGGCCCGACCTATGGTAATATAAAGAACCTAATTTGGAAAAAGTTTCAGGCAGATCATGATTTATTTACTTGGGCGTCCATATTCAACAAAACTGTTACTTCACTGGAGGTTCAAGAAAATTGGAATCATTGTATCCACTATTCATAGCTTAACCAGATGCTCAATGTATGTATTTAAATGAAATATTTTAATGACGACTGCATCTTTTTTCAAGGAACATGTTTTTTTAAATTGGTATTTATGCAATACGCATACAAAGTGCAAGTCAACAGAACCAAACAGTGCCACATATAAGAGATAGAGTAAAGCAGCCACAGTTTCAGATATCTACTTGACGGTCATTAAATTCACTACAACCAGTGTAAATAGTAGCGCGCGTGCTCCCACCCTTATGAGAGATCCAGGAGTGTCAACAAATATGCACTGAGGGGACCCCCCAAATGTCCTTGGGTCATGAGGGTGCCGGTAGTTCCTCAGCATTGAGTTCCAATTGTTCCTTACAGTAAGACAGATCAGACAGCCATTGACGTTTGGTGGGTGATGCACGCTTTCCCCAGATCATCGCAACCGTCTTTTGGCCAACAGTAATGCCACTGCCACAAGTCTACGCATCTCCGGTTGCAAGTCTTTAACCAGACTGAGCAAAGACCTGTGCGGTCGGCACGCCACAGGTTCCAGGGCCATCACAGTAAGGGTGTCGGTGAGTGACCTGCACCCGGAATTGTTGTATTGCGAGGCATAACCATGCCAGAGAACCATAATGTTTAGTACGGCACTGAACCTGGCACCTTTGACGATATTCAAATGTATGTTGCTCACCCAATGCCCTTGAATGATCTTTAGTATTAAAATGAAGATTATTCCGCTTTGGTTCTGCCTTGTGTCTCCATGGAAGAATTCAGGGCAGGGTGGAGCAACTGCCTAAATGCTATAGAGTCGTTTATGCATATTATTTCTTGTTGTCCATTATGATTAACAAAACTTAAAAGTACGCTTATGACAGTGTTCATTAAAATAGGAATTCGTTCCTGTTGAGCTGGGATTTTAATGTCTAAATGAATGCTGCCCACAACTGTATAATAGATTTATAAAATCCATAACTTTGGTTAATAACCAGTATTTATACATTCATTAACCATGAATGTTAAAATTGTATTTATGTTTTACATTGTTGTGACTAATAAATTTTTATGTTTATTGAAAGGCCCGGGTAGGCGTCAGGGTAGACGTCACGGTAGGCGTCAGAATTGCATAACTTGAAAGTTGTTTTTTAATTAATCAGAATAACTTGAACACTAAAGAGTCGGTAAGAGGCCAGCATGCCCAAGCATAGCCTGTTACAATAGACTAAGTCTGAAAGGACACAAATCACCTCCACCAAAGAGGAAACTGCACACCTTTAGGGCCACCTTCCTGGTCCAAACCAACTGAGAAAGACAAAACCTTAGCGGCAAGCAAACGTCTGGCCTAATAAAGGGATGCCAGAGGACGCTCTCTTAGTGAGCCGTGGTGGCTCCCATACCATTGGATTCAGTGCACAGGTAGGAGGAGCCCGCTTGTCTAGCCTGATAATGAGCTTTGTGTTGTTGGCATAGGACAAAGCCCTACACCTAAATGATCTGATAAACTAGGATAGAGGATGGACATAGGTGAAATATCACCTTTAAAATTACATTTTGTCCATCCATAATTGTGTCAATCATGTAGCATCCTAAATGAGTGGGGCCAGAGACCGGCTCATTCAAGTCAAATGACTCAAAAGAATCAATACTTTCCTGGGTCCCTTTGTCTTGTCTCGTCAATGTGCACATTGAAGTCACCCGTCACTTTACGTTTACTAAACCGCAGCATGACTTGAGTATAAAGAGCAATATCCTGTTTTGAACACTTGGAGGCCAATATCCATCCACAAAGGTGACGGACAGCTCAGTGGTGAATTGTCAAAATTACAGATTAGGAGTTTGGAGGAAATAAATTCTTCTTTAAAATCTCTGACAATCCCTCTCCTCTCACACCTTCCCTATTGAGATACAGTGTTAAAGTTCTTTGGGAAAGCTTTAGCCACTTAAAGATAGGAGGAGGATCAAAGCCATGAGTCTACAAAAAAAATATCACACTCTAATATGGTCAGTAAATCACAAACGTCACGTGGTTATGTTGCCCAGACTCCTTTACCATTTTGTAAATCTACGGGTTGTACTCACGGCCTGGATTTTTAAAACACTTGATACCCTGTTGTCTTCTTTAATTTGGGGGACGGGCAGACATAGGATGGTGTTGGCTAAGTTGCAGCTACCTAGTAATGCAGGTGGGCTGGGGGCACCTGATTTTAAAACATATTGTATAGTCGGACAACTACAGTGGTTGGCATATTGGTCGGCGGGCAAAAATTATTTGAAATTGGGCATTCCCCTGACTTTTTAAAACAAGGAACCCTTCAATCACTGTTATGCCCGGGTGCGGAGAAACTGCAGGATCCTCCTTATCTCCTCCATATTGCGCTACACTATTGGAAACAAGCTCATAAGTTAGCAAAGCTGCCCTTTCCATACGCCCGAATATCCCGCTCTGTGGTTTACCTACTAGGCGAGGGATAGTATCAATGACTCGGATAAGGGGGTGAACACAACAGGGTGTAGGGACAGTTGGTGAGTTCTTCCTGGATGGCCACCTGATGCCCCACGAGGAGTTTGTACGTAATCATTCCGTACCTGATACTCTGTTTCTCACTCCTGCAGCAATAGTGCATTTTATTCGGAAATATTGGCTCATAGACCAGAAGGAACCTCCCACTTTCCAATTATTGAAATCTCTTCATATAATGGGGCATGGCTGGCACCTGGTGCGTTGGCTCTATCGTGTTTTGAGGGAGCATTTACATACCCCATTACAACATCTCAGACAGAAATGGGACATAATACTACAACGTGAGCTAGAAGATCGAGAATGGGCCCTAATGTTAGAACATCCTCGGCGAGTCTCCCGTAATTGCCGATTAAAAACGATACAACTATTCATATTACACCAAGCATATCTTGCCCCGACAACAATACGGAAGATGTTCCCAAATGCGTCCTCGGTTTGCCCGAGATGTCCGGCACAGGATGCTGATTTTATTCATATGTTATGGTCCTGCCCAGTATTGGGGGGGTTCTGGTCAGAAGTTACCCAGAGTCTAGTAGTCCTGACGGAACGCACACCATGGGACACGATTGAGGCCTGTCTCCTGGGGCTGTTCCCTCTCCCCAAGAAGGCGAAACTTTTACGCCGTTTTGCAGGTTTGGCGATGATGCTTGCCAAACGACTGATTACACAGCGCTGGAAATCCCGCGCGGCGCCCCGCGAAGGCAAGTGGCGAGAGGAGGTTATCAGGTGGGCGGTTGCAGAGAGGGAGTCATTACAGCGTGAAGAATATAGGGGACTACGTAAGCCTCCACTATCCTTAGACTGGGCGCATCTGATAGAACTTTTTAAAGCAGACACAGGGGATGAGTTAGACGACTCGCAGATTACAGTGTTGGAAAGCAGTGCAGACGTATGATTGCTGCCTGTGAATTGACTGAATTCCCCTCTCCCCCCCCTTTTCCCCCTTTCCTTCCCTCCCTTCTCCCCCATCTCCTTCCCCCCCCCTCTCCCGCCATGCCCCCCCTTCCCCTTCCCCTGTAGTTTCAGACCTGACAGTCGCCCGATACGAAGCATCTGGTAGGGTGTATTGTCTCTGTAGTGGCAACAGTTCTTATTGTTTCATTTTGGTATTGTTTGGGATGGGTTTCATTGAGTGGGGGTTAATGGGTACTGCTATTTTTGACAATACTTGCATTTTTATAGTATATGCACTTATAAGGTATACACATTTATATCTTTATACTGCTTCCACACTTAATATTTAGTGGATAATAGTTATGTATAATGAAAACGTAGAACATATATGTGACTTGTACTATCTTGTTATAGGAAAAAAAGTAAACAAAACGTCTAATCATGCTCATATATGTGTATGTACCATCCGCAGTACTCAATGAAGTTTGTGTTAAAAAAAAAATCACAAACGTCACTCTGTTGTTCCTCTAAGGAGTTACATTTAATCCGGGCACAAGAGAAAGACGTTCTTCTAGTTCCTAAATAAGATATATTAAAAACATATCCCCTCGCCTAAGTTTTTACACTAATGGAACCTGCTGGTCTATAAGCATTTTTGGTGCTGGTGAGGAGGCAATGCAGCCTCCTCAGTTCTGCCTATCCCCAACTGATTAATCATGATCACAGACTTGCCCTCTGGTGTAATATTTTAATATAACCTCATATTATGAAACTGTTTGAGATTCAGAGCCCTTAGGTGACCGAGCAAAGGGATGGAAGCGCCATATGGCTTTGCCTTTGGTGCGCTTGCTGCATAGCTGAGTATTGATAACTCTCAAATGTGCTCCCGCTGGCAAGGAAGCCTAGACTGCCAACCCAGCACCACAGCAATGGCAGTGGCATATTTATGATGTAACACCAAGTGGTCCTGAATGTTTCACAGCTCTGGGCCTGTGAAGTTAAGGTAATGAAAATTACTATTTTGGGTTGGAGTGAATTCTAATGAATCCTTCTCTCATTTGCAGGTCTTCTTCCATGCTCAGTTGTCTTGGACTGTAGTCTTGTGAACAGCATTGATTATACTGCGGTGTTAGGAATCGAGGACTTGCTGCAGGAGTTCCACAACAAGGGGGTCTCAATTACTTTTTCGTCTATGCAGGTGTGTATGCATGTTTGTTGGAGGAAGAGCGACTGGATTTAAAGTGGATGCAGGTTCTTCTAATTCTGAAATTTAAAATATATTACTGGTGTCTAGTCCTAATTTTTCTACTACGCCATGGTGGTGATTGCAAATTAATCTCTTTTGTGTGTATAAATGGACTCACATTTAGATGGTAATGAGTATTGTCCTATGCCATTGTAAGGGGCACTCTGCTCTTAGAATATAGTTATATAATGCACAGTATAATTAAATGATATTCAAAGGCTCATCCATCTCTCCTTCTTCTATTAGGCCCCTGTCTTACAGGTCTTGCTCTCTGCTGACCTCAAAGGATTCCATCATTTTCCCAGTATTGCGGATGCAGGTAAGGAGCCCTGCTGGGTCAGTGAGCATACAGGAGTCAAAGAGTGGGAGATGGGACTGTGAGATATGTGAAGTACCCCTTGAAAGTTTATTTGGGAGAACTAAGGTGGGGCTCAAATGCTGAACATGTAAGAGGGCAGAGAGAGAGTAGATTAATGTATAGAAATTGTGCACCCGAGTGTCACAGCCTAAGGTGCTGTGTGTAAAGGGACCACCAGAGTTGGTGCCAAAGGGATGGGGCCAGAGTTTTAAGTATTGTGAATGTCTGACCATGTTACAACATCAAACAAGATAAAATCCAGGGATTAGGAAGCATAGGCTTATGAAAGGAACATGGCAATGCAAACCTTAATTTTACCTTTAGTCCTTCTTTTCCCATGTCCCACGTACCTTCAAGTCCCTAATGCAGATGTCCATTCCCTCCACATAAACACACAAGTTCTCAGTGTGTTGATAGTATCTGTATCCTTTCAACTCCTCAAAATGTAATAGTAGAGCGGAGTGTGAAACAGGGGGGTAAAGCAGTGACGCATTGGAGAGTAGATGTTTAGAGAGTAGGTGCTGGGGGGGGGGGGAATGACCCCGGTAAGACAACAAGGAAAAATGATTTGGGATGAGAGTGGAGTGGGTTTTCCCGCTGCATTTTGTTAAAAAGTTCTCACTGTTGTGAGACCCTAAAGGATGCAAAATATTTCATGATATTTTTTAATTATTCTACTATAAGAAATATTTTGAAAACCATAGAAGAATATTACGCATTTTAAAGCACATTTGGAAAACGCCACTGGCCAAAAGAGGGTTGAAAGTTATAGGGAATGTGGGAGGGATTGGAGGGGACACAAAGTAATTTCTGGGAAATGTTTGACATATGGTTAGGGCGCAACCATAGTGCAAGCAGGCAAAAAGTTAAATATAGATGGCGAGTCCAATTGCTGAGAAAACAAGTATATCATAATGCCTTTCCTGACAGTAACACAACAGGACATAATTTGAATAAAAACGTGTATTGGATTTAGGAAACATCTCTACAAAGTTTTTTTAGAACCTAGAACAGTGTTTTGGAAAATGATCCATGGAAATGAAAAGGATTTATTTTGAGGTCTGCCCATTGTCGATGAGGGAGGGGAGAGATCGTAGAGAATATTTTGGACAGCGGGAATATATGGCTTAGGTGAATGATTCATCACGTTCGTAGGAGCACCTTTTAATAGTGTACCTAATGTGTAATAAGATAGAACCAACACTTTTATCAGCCCTGTTGTACTTTTCATGATCAACACCACCACTGCTCAGCGGGGATGGTATAGACGGATCTATGCTTGAAAAGAACAGTATCATTCCTTCTCAGTAGGGATGCTCTGCTTATATTGGGTCATTCCTCAGACGGGCTGCCATACACTTACTGGGCAGTACTGACACTACTCACCTGGACAGCTTTACTTTTCATGAGACAAGGCCAACACTTCTCTTTTAATGGAAATGATCAACACTTCTAAGTTGTAACTAATGCTTTTCATGGTGAGTAGCAACACTTACTCCGATTGATGAAGTGCCAATACTTTTCAGCACAGTTTTCAGTTTCATACTTTTATTGACTATTTTTGTGTTCCATGGCTTTATTTTTGTATACATATTTAGAAGAGGGTGACCGTAGAATTCTCCCTCGTACTTCAATGGGGGTTGGAGGGGAATTGAAAAGGTCTGCCCGGATCCGAGTGTTTTTCCTCCTCTAGCCAGATTGTGTTAGGCTCTTGATATGTATTCTAACCCGCAGTCCTGTCATCCCCTACAGAGGCTGCGTCCCAGGAGGAGTGGGCGACATATAATAATTAGCCCTTGCTTCAGAATGCTGACTTGAGGAGTCCACTACCATTGACACAGAGGACCGAGATGTTGTATGGAAATCCTGCTTCCTGGGGATTCACTTCCTGCTGCATTGGAAGCACAGCAGTTTCAGTGAGCGTACGACGTTGTGTGCTGGATACATGGGATAGACTCCGTGTTTGCAGACGTTTGCTCAAGATTATTTTCTTTTCCAACTGAGAGCCGTCCTTCTGCACCATTACATTGTTCCTGTTCTGTGGAGAGTCCGCTAAATGGATAGGGTCATACATTGTTGGACGTCCTACAACTATTCCATTCCCTGTGAATTCACACTGTGGACTTCTTGTGGGAGGCCTGTCAAGATGAAGGACAACACTATTGCATCTCCACTAGGAGAGGCTTCATGCATGTACCGCTGTTTCCTCTGACTGTCGTGATATGAAAGCATAACCAACCCATAATGGGTCCTTTTAACGCTAGTGTTTGGTTTTGGAGAAACATGTCCCCTCAATCTGTTGTCCTTCCATGGAGGTTCATTGTACCAGTGCAATGCAAAGTGATATGACTAGGCCTGTCCCACAGTCATACTATCAGTGCAAATTGTCACTTAGTTATCCGACTAATAGTCCTTGCACACTAAAGTAAAACAAGCATTGGCAAAGGCAATTGGTATCGCCTTTGTGACCTATTGGCTTTGCTTCTGGTTCTTAGCCACGTTGGACAGAATTCGCTCTCTAAAGAGGGGTTAAAGCTTTATAGGTTCAGTCGCATATTGAATGGGAAGGCAAAGAAGATCTGGTGCAGAGTTCTGACGAAGCAGTGTAAAACTAACTGAAATGCACCATCCATAAAGTGGAAGGTAACTGGCAGCAGGCAGTGTAGATCGGTCGGAGGGAGCAATCAATGAAGGGGATGGGAAACTGTGTATCACAGTGGTATCTTGTGTGAATGAAGGAGTACAGTCATGGGGAGAGGAGAGCGAAGTCATTATGATTTCCCCACGATTCAAATAAAAAGAGGTAGGCGTTTTTAAAGAGATGATGATAGCTTTGAATCCTAAAGGACACCCAGTGGACAAGCACTTGGCATGACTGCACAGACTCTCTATTCTGCGGTGTACAGGCAGCGGGGTGGAGGTAGAACACTGAAAGCAGAGGCTCTGATCATAAGTCCCTGCATTCTTGAAGGCAGTCTGCCTTTGCTACTCATTGCCGTGGGAAAACTACAGTATCATTAATCAATGTAAGAGAAATGTTCTTAAAGACCAAACAGTTTTGTCTATAACTGAAACCGCTGATTTTTAGAAACATGGAATACTAATAAATAATGTTTTGAAGCAAAATAAGTTCTTACCAAGACTGTGTCCTACTTTTATTGCTGTCCATTACCTGAAGACTAAAAGAGGAACAGGCATATTTTCTTCAAAAATAAAATCACCATAACTCCTGATATCTTGACAAAATGCACTGTTTGGATGCCAAGAGCAGGTATTCACCTGCTTTGGCTATTTGGTTGGCCCCCTTTGGCCAGTGTCTGCTCCAACTGCTTCACAGAAGGTTAAGAAACTGATGATACTTTCCTTCTCAGATCTCTCGTTCACCACTGAAATAAATGCAGAAGTTAAGGATTTCAATATGCAAGTCACCATGCTTTGGAGAATGCTTCCACTTTTTCGTACCAGACTGAACTGACAAATTCCATTGTTGTGGGACTTGACTGCTGCATTGAGTTGTATATGGGAATCCATAGAATCATACAGACAAAGACTATTAAATTAAGCTGCCAGAATGTATTGTATTGTATTGTATTGTAATTGCATTTATATAGCGCTTACTCCCTCGGACGAGGCGTTGAAGCGCTTTTTCGGCGAGTAGCACGCTACTCCGGAACCGATAAGGATTAGTGGTGAATTCGTTTAGTGAAATATGAAAGTAATTTGAGTGGTGGATATTAGTCAGTTATTTGGATTGAGAAGGATAGCGGAGGGATAGAAGAGGGAAAAAGGTTTGCATTTATATAGCGCGTGTTACCCCTAATGGGGGGTTGAAGCACTTTCTTGGCGAGTAGCACGCTACTCCGGAACCCATAAGGATTAGTGGTGAATTAGTATAGTGAAATATGACAGTAATTTGAGTGGTGGATAATAATCAGTTATTTGGATTGAGAAGGATAGCGGAGGGATAGCAGAGGGAAAAGGTTTGCATTTATATAGCTCTTGTTACCCCTGATGGGGTATTGAAGCGTTTTTGTTGGCGAGTAGCACGCTACTCCGGAACCCATTAAAGGATTAGTGTTGAATCAGTATAGTGAAATATGAAAGTAATTTGAGTGGTGGATGTTAGTTATTTACATTGAGAAGGGTAGCAGAGGGATAGAAGAGGGACAAAGGTTTGCATATATATATAGCGCTTGTTACCCCTAATGTGGTGTTGAAGCGCTTTTTCGGCGAGTAGCACGCTACTCTGGAACCCATAAAGGATTAGTGGTGAATTAGTATAGTGAAATATGAAATTTGAGAAGTGGACATGTTAGTCTGTTATTTCGATTGAAAAGGATAGTGGCGGGATAGAAGAGTGAAGGATTTAGACTTTTTTTTTTGGGGAGGTCCTAGAAGTAGTGGGAGGTTTGGGATGAGTAAAAAGGGATGTGGAGGGGAAGAGTCAGAGGGAAGAGTTTAGAAAGGTTGTTTTGGGGGATCAGTATAGTAAAAGAGGTGTCGGGTGGTGCAAGGAGGGCTAGAGTAGGGGAGAGTTTAGAAAGGGCAATTTTGGGGATCATAGTAGTGGTATGGGGTTTGGGATGAATGAGAGAGTGGAGGTAATGGATATATTGATAGAGGTATAGGGTGAGAAATAGGCTAGTGCATTGGAAAGAATAGTAGAAAGAGGTTTGAGATGAGTCAGAGAGTTGAGATAGAAGATATATTGAGAGAGGTATAGGGTGAGTAATAGGGTAGTGCATTGGATATGCTGAATTAGAAGAAAGTAATAAATATATAGATCCATAAGTACATGGAAAGTTTATAGATGCATAAAGGAAGTAAGTATATGTAGATTAAAGATATTGATAGAGGTATAGGGTGAGAAATAGGGTAGTGCATTGAATATATGCTTTTTTTTCCTTTTTCTTTTTTCGGGGGGGGAAAGTAATAAATATATAGATCCAAGTACATGGAAGGTATATAGATACATAAAGGAAGTAAGTATAAGTAGATTAAAGATGCATTCGCCTTACAGAGGTATGTCCATGTCAAAGCACAGCAAGCACTCCATGGCAAGCATGTGACATTATAATTATTGCTATCAACACCCCAGCAAGAAAAGCACTGAATAATCTTCCTCCCATCTTGCCCAAACAAGATGTCAGCGCCACCACTACTATCTCCAATAAATGTGTGACTTCTTGACGAGCTAGCAACTTATAACAGAAAAAGACCAATACCCTCTCCCCTTAATTCTCTTGAAAAGTGTTTGAAGGAGGACGATCTCTAAGAGTGACGGATAATATGTGCAAGCAATCACCATCCTTTTCTAACCTAGAAAACCTCAGGGCATCAAGAAGACACTATAGGAGACATATCTTTAATGCGAGGGCCAAATACATCAAATCTCTTATTAACACCACTAATTATCGACATAAAGAACTATTTGCAGTTATAAAATCGTCCAATAATCCAAAATTTTCTTAGTGTCGCAGATTCAAAGAATCTGCCAATTTATTTGTTCATAAAGTGAAATCTAATACACTCTCGCTGCTTCAACGTCCTAACCCTAGGAATAACCAGAAGCTTTACAATAAACCCACGGTTAATATAGCCTTATAGCCTGCAATAGTGGGCTGCACCGGCCATTAAAGGCCTGCTCAGTGTGACGGTCTATAAGAAGGGAGCAGGACTTTAATGGCTAGTATAGCCCAGTACTGCGAGCTATAAGAAAATACTGCCCGATGAGGACTGAATGTCTTAGTTAAAAAAACAGCTTCTTGGGAGACATGAAGAGGGGGTTTACAACCCCCTCGTGCTTCTAAAGCTTCAGTTCCTTTCACAGCTCAAGGGCCTATAACAAGGGAGTGGAACTTTAATAGCTGGTAGAACCCACTGCAGTGGGCTGAAAGGCTATTGGAACATTTCTCCAAATGAGGTAAAAATGCCTTAATTTTTTTTTTTTTAAAAGAACCAATTCCTGGGAGACACAACACCTCATTCCTTTCACTGCTCCTGCTGTGTGTGCTAACGCACGCCCACAATAGGCGCTGGTATGGGTGCCAGCAGTCAGCTCCTGATTGGGCTCTACCAAACTGCTTTTCTCCGTTTGGCTGAGCCGATTGAAACAGGATCTGGGCAGAATTGCCCTCTCCCTCATTCTGAGGCTCCAGTGTCACTGTGAGCTAAGGAGGAGGGGCGAGAGAAGACTCAGTGTGAGACCCCCTAAGACCTTCACCTCAGGGGCCTTCTCATCCTATGATCCTCTAGATTTATGAGGTCCCATACACCCAAGACCCATAGGATGACCCAAGGGATGATTATGAGGTGGTCCCTCCAGGGCCCAACAACCCTGACCTGTACCCTGCCAAGCTTTCTCCTCACGATGACACCATATCATATCATGAGGTTATCCAGAGAGCAACTACCTTTCACAAGGTTGATTTGCATTTCATACCTGAGGAGGAGGATTTCCTAGTGTAAACAATCTCTCCTACTCAGCGAGCCACCCAGTTCCTGCCAATGCTTAAGGATATGCTTAAGCCAATGCAGGAGATGTTTAAAGACCCGTTGAAGGCCAGAATTATCACCCCAAGGGTTGACAGGAAGTATATACCTTCACCATCTGAACCACCATACATTACAGGACAACTCCCACCTGACTCATTGGTGGTACATGCTGCAAGTAAAAGAGCGAATGCCCAGGGCACTGGGGATGCCCCGCTCCCGGATAAAGAAAGTAAAAATCTGGATGCGGCAGGGAAAGGGGCTGTAGCTCAGTCAGCGACCCATTAGTGCATTGCGAATTCTGTAGGGCTATTGGCAAGATAGGATTGCATCAATGGAATAAAATGGGGGAGCTTTTACCCCACCTACCAGATCAGTATAAGCAACGGGCTCAGGAGATTGTGTCAGAAGGGCAGACCATCTCTAATACGTCTTTCACCTGTGCCCTTGACGCAGCAGACAGCGCCGCTAGGGAAGTAAACTCCAGCATTCTTATCTGAAGACACGCTTGACTTCATATGTCTAGCTTAAGACAGACGTTCAACGGCATCTGAACAACATGCCATTTGATGGGGACCATGTATTTGGCCCACAAGTTGATCAGATGCTGGAGAGAATAAAAAAAAGACACAGATGAGGCCAAGGCGATCGGAGCACTGCATCCCCTCATGCAATTTTTATTTTTGCCGCACACAGTTTCGTGGCGGTTCCAAAATCACTTCCCCCAGAGGCGTCTACCACCTATCAGAGGCAGTTACAGGGATACTCCAGAGGTTCTTCCAGGGGAAATAGTGCTAAAGAGAGGGGTGGGAAGGAGCGGCTAAGGCAGCCACCTCTCCTAAACAGTGACTCACTTTACCTCCCCCCACCCGAGCACACAACATCTATCGGGCAACTGCAGAGGTTCCTGCCACAATGGTGAAACATCACTTCAGACCAGTGGATTCTGGCTATTGTGGAACACGGTTACTATCTGGAGCTCACTGCCACACCACCAAACATCCCACCAATCAAGCACCCCCTTTCCCCTCAACACCAACACGTCCTCCAAGAAAAAATAAATGCCCTTTTGCACAAAGAACCCATAGAGCCAGTGCTGCCCCACCAACGCGGCACAGGGGTGTGCTCCCTGTATTTTCTAATTCTCAAAAAGGACAGGTACAACCGATCGGAGCATTGCCACATGGTCATGCTACAGGATGCCATACTACTCCTGAAACAAGCTAACTTCATGTTCGCCCTGGACTTGAAGGAGGCCTATTTCCATATCCCAATCCACACAGAAAATCAATGTTACCTCAGATTTGTGAGAAGTGGCCTACATTACCAATTCAAGGTTCAACCCTTTGGGTTTACCACTGCACCCAGGGTTTTCATCAAATGTCTGGCTGCACTCACGGCTCATCTACAGAGGAGCAGTGTCCATCTCTTTGCTTACCTCGACGATTGGCTGTTAAAGAGCTCAAGCAAACACCCTTGCCTCGCTCACACGCAGCTCACTTTAGATCTACTTCACAATCTGGATTTCACCATCAATGTGGGGAAATCCCATCTACATCTGCTACACATTCAACCATTCTAGGGGAAATCTTAAACTCAATTACCAGAAAAGCTTATCCTAGTCTTGCTCGAGTGAAAGCTTTTCAGTCCCTTCTGCATTTTCTTTCAGCCAAATCGTCAACTAACTCTATGTACAGTAATGCGCCTCCTCAGCATGATGGCTTCTTGCATCGCCATAGTACCACATGCCCAGCTACACATGTGTATGTTACAAGTGTACTTAGCACAATAGTGGTCACAAGCAGAGGGTCAATCAGAAGATCTAGTGTTGGTAAAAGCCAGCACCCATCACTCTCTGCAGTGGCAAACATTTGCTGCAGGGCAGGCCTTTTCTGGACCCTTTTCCGAAAGTGACCTTTACCACGACACTTCTCTCACGGGCTGGGTACGCATCTACAGGGCATCACTGTTCAGCGAATGTGGACTCCTCTCCTGCAGACATTGCACATTAACTACCTCGAGCTGTTGGCAGTCCAAATGGCACTCAAAGCATTCTTCTGCCACATTCACCACAAAAACGTCCTGATCATGACAGACAACATGACTGCCATGTATTACCTTCAGAAACAGGGGGGCAGTCAATCGTCCCAGCTGTCAAGGTTAGCGTAGGATATTTGGAGTAGAGCAATTCAACACAAGGTTCCCCTCCTAGCACAGTATCTGCCGGGAGTGGACAAAGTCTTTGCAGGCCTGCTCTGCAGGATGCAGCAACGAGTGGGAACTCCTCCCAGAAGTCCTGCTACACTATTTTTGGCGGTGTGGTTTTCCCAACATAGATCTGTTCGCAAACGCTGAAAACGCCAAATACCCAGGCTTCAACTTCAGGTTTCCACACCCACAGCAAATGCACTGTGGATGAAATGGTCCGGGATATCTGTCTACACTTTTACGCTTCTCTCACTCCTTTCATACGTATTTCAGAAGCTCCGGTAGACCTCCCTCACCTTAATTATGGTGGCTCGCACGTGGGCCAGACAACCTTGGTTCACAACCTACCTAGTTCTGTTGGTGGTTCTGCACGTGAAGCTCCCCAACAGGCCAGACCTTCTCACGCAACACCAGGGGACCCTGAGACATCCCAACCCCAAACAACTCAAACTAGCGATCTGGCTCCTGAGGTCTTAGAGTTTGGTTACCTAAATTTGCCTCCTGAGTGCATGATCATCCTTAGGGAAGTTCATCGCCCCACCAGTAGGGCCGGCTTTGTAGCAAAGTGGAGGAGGATTGTCCACTACTTGTAGCATAATTTATCTGGAAAGAAATGAACAGTCAATACACAGTGATCTAAAGAAGCAAACTTTTATATGCTCTCAGCCCTGGGGCGGAAACTTACAGAGTGCAATCTGTCCAAAGTTTCGTCTTGTTGGAGTTGAGCTGTCCCTTATTTAGGTTTGAACTCTCATTAACGAGCATTACAAGTGCTTAACTCATTATCAACATACAGCTGCGAAGTTAATTAATCAAAGGAAAGATGGTTATATTTCAAAAGGAAATATAAGTCAATCAGCAAAGCAAATATACAATGATGACATTGATTTCTTCTATCTCCATCCCAAGGTCTTTGGCTGAAGCAAACAACCTTCCATATGCCAGCAGCCTAGCTGCCACCAGAGTTCACATCACGGTTACATATTTGTAAAAGTTACAGTTTCAAACACATGCCACTTTAGCTTAAAAGCACCATTTTCACTAATTAACATACTGGCAGAACATCTGTTGCAAAACAACTAATTATTTTCTTATTTCTCGTAAAGTTCAAGGCCATTAAGCATATGATCCAGCGCGATATTAGCCAACAGCATTCATACACCATATACTCACTTGGGCCCATACATTCACACTACACTAATACTTACGCTGGGTGTCAGATGTACTCTTTTATCAAAAATCCCTGCTACCAATTACCTTCTGATTGAAGAGTAATAACTTACCAGTGGATCCTTTGCTAATTGGGAAGTTTAAAATGAGTGACATTCACTATAATACATAATCCTGAAATAATCACTGAGTCAGGAAGTTTTAAAATGTTTATCTAAAGATTTTGCAGAGTAAAATACAGAAAACACGGTATTTGATCAGAATACCCAAGAGGAAGCACAGGAACGAATTTTCTAATAAATGACAATGTTTAAGGAAATAAGAGAGGATAGAAACAGCAGCGCAACTAAAGGTTGCAGTATAGTTACCTAAATACGAGAACCAAGCCCCTTAGCCAAGGAGTTGGAAAAGATAGGACCCTGGAAGGATGAAGAGCAAAGACCTCCTTCAGGATCAGGACAGGACTGGTGACCTCTCTATAACGACGCCTGCGCCGTTCCCCTCTCTGGCACTCGACTTCTCCTCGATTCTCCCGTCTAATGGACTCCGCCGCACCCTCCTCAGGACCTCTTCCGGATAAGGATTCAGTCAGCAACCGATCAGCATGGCAGCCTGGAGCTCTTCTGTATGTTCTCTCTTCTGTGGAATCTAGCTCTGACTAATTAACTAATGCTATATTCTATTATACCCTTCTACGCCCATGTACCTCCCTTAATGTTGCTAAAATATGGGACCACTACTTCTGATTGGGCAGGGACAGGGGTGGATTCTCGTACCATGTCAATTTTGGCCTAAATTGTAAAGCCTATTGTATTTACGTTCCCGCCCCTTCAAATTAATACATTCACTTTATTTCCCACCTGTTCTCACGACAAATGTTATACATTTTACAGGAGAAGAGTAACATTTTATCCGCCGGAAACATTGGGTACATCATCTTCGGCCAATAGGTCGTGGGCTTGGGAGACGTCCAAGTTGACTTCACTTGGCAGGCACACAGGACACATGCGCAGAACCCTCTGTCTCTCGAGTTTCAAGTCACCAACCCAGGCCCAAGTTTACGAATTACTAAAAGTGCAAGAGGAAAATATTAAAATCACAAATAAAACGTTTCACTGTATACCCACTTTCCCTAACTCTATTCCCATTTAATCATAATACTACCCTGCTTTAGTATCGTTAAGAAAACGACAATTTAATAATGACATGAGAGCAAGCTTAAGCATGTGAGAACATTAAGCGGCCATTTTAATACACACTGCGCAGAAGCAGAAGTTTCCCACCAAGCAAAGAAAGACGTCACACCATGTGATCAGGTTGCGACATGCGCAATAGAGTCCCGCGCATTTAGCGGCCATTTTGTATTACAGAGAAGCGTTATTCCTTAGTAAAACACATATGCAAGCTTCTGTCCCTTTTGTATTCGTGAATGCAAGTATTAGTATTTGACAGTACAAGTTTAATAAATTAATACTATGAGGAGGATTGCATCCAAGCAAGTTTCAATTTTGAAACCTTGCTCCATCAATCCCCTCTCTGATGGCGTTTCTGAGCCATCAAAAATACTACCCTCAATCAGATGCCAACTTCTAGCAAATTGTTTCATTCTCCTCTTTACTTTTTCTATTCTTACAGTCTCCTTTCAATTTCTTGTATAAATCACTTCTCCATTCTTCTAATTCGATTTCATCCCTCTTTCTCTTCTTTCCTTTTTCTGTCACTTTATACGGTCCATTCTTTCTACAGCATTTGCACCATATTGTTATTGCTAAAATTATTATTGCTATTCCTGCTAAGGGTACTAATAATTGACCTATAAGTCCTTTCCCTATATTAGCAAACCAGGTTCCAATTGACGAGATACTATTTGTCAATCTTTCCCATACACTATCAACTTCCAGTGGTTTAAGTTCCTTCTCAAGTTTAGTTATGTTCTGAATATACGTTCCAATTTCTGCACTCTTATCAGGAATATAAGTGCAACAATGTTTCGTTCTCAATAATTTACAGACTCCTCCTTCTTTTGCCAGTAGAATGTCAAGAGCAAGTCGATTTTGCATCACCATAGATCTTATCACAACCATTTCCGTATTAATCATTAGAAAACCTCCAGCAGTATCCGTTGATAAACGATCAACCACTGTAGACAATTTACATATTTTCCTTGAGTTCAGAATTATTCCCACTGAAGGTATCAATGCACCAAATATATCACCTACTATTTCAGAAAAACTAGCTCTTTTACTACGTATTAATTCGCCATTGTTTTCATTGCTCCCCGTGTTTCTTTTTACGTGGTATATTTTTGGAAAAACTATTCCAAAATAACAACTTCCATACCACCGTGCAGGAAGCCTAAAGTAAGCCTTATTCCCGCATACATAATAAATTCCAGGAAAAACTGAATCAGTTCCTCCTTTGAGTCCCCAACCTCCAAGAATTAAAAATTGTGTTCACATTCACTGGTACCGATGAAAACATTGTTATAGTCAGTCTTTAACCTATGTAGACAAATTTTCCCTTTCTTTACGAAATCCAGAGCCATAGCAGCTTGAGCTTTGCCAGGTGTGTAACTCCCTTCTTTTTCTGCCCAAGGTGGTAAATGAGCCTTATGCTCCGAAGCTTTCTTTTGGAAAGCTTGTCTTCTATCTTCTACTAAATTCAAAAATATTTTCTCTTCTTCTAATAAAGAACATGTTAGATTGAGTCTATGTGCATGTGTTATGTCTATTGATTTCATTGTTAAGAAAAATTCTCCCATAAACTGTGCGTCTTGACTACTAAGCACGGGGTTCATACTCTTGCGAATCGGAACCTCAGAAAATATCACATCTAAGTTTGAATAATAATACTGTAGTCTACCTGTTCTATAAAATAAACTTGTTAATACACTACATGAGATGCCATATGTCAGTGGTAAATGATGGTATGTTAATCCTTCCGCTACTGATTCAGGTAATTTCATACAGACATAACAATTACTAACTTCCATTGTGTCTACATACTGAAACAATAACTTTGTGAAAACATTTAAACTAGTGTCGTTATCAGCTATTTCATGATGAATTTCTGCCTCATCTTCTGCCATTAGTTCTACCCTATTACCCTTCATGTTTGCTGTCCTCCCTTTAGTTTCGTTATTAATCTTCTTATCTATTATCATAAGGTAAGGAACTGCTACAATCAGTACTAGCCATACTATAAGCACCAATACTAGACTACAGATGCAGATTGCACAGCATCTCCTACAACAATTTCGTTTTGGTCTCCTAGTAACTCTATCATCAGGCATTTTTCGACAAGGAAGATTGCTCTTCTTATCTCTATTCCTTTTCTTCAGCGGATTCTTTTGCTTAGTCAGGGTGGTCTTGTTTCTTCTTCGTAAGTTAGTTCTGCACTTGTTCCTTCGCCACCACTGTCACTTGACTCTGAATTTTCAAAATCTTCAAGAATAATATAAGTCCAGTCAGGACCCTTGAATTTGTTATTCACAAGTCTCAGTCTTTTACTTTTTCTTTTTCCTGACTTTTTCTCTTGTTCAGTTTGACTTGTCACTTCAGGTACTTGTTCTGGATCTTCACTTCTGGTTGTTATGTGGTAATTTACTCTTTTAATGACACTCGGCCAATGATCTCCTTTTCTTGTTTTCTTTGTTGGCACTGTTTCTCTGTTTTCGTCTTCAGTGGTCTCGTTATTTTCACTACTTTGTACTGCTTTATTTTCTTTGTTTACTACTTCTTTTGTTTGTTCTTTTTCAGGTCTGATTGGTTTCTTTGTAACAGCACCACTGTGAGTTTCCAACAGTTGACTTTGTTCTTTGTTTATTTCTTCAAGTTCATGTTTTTCAACGTTTTCTTCTTCTGTGTATTTTTCTTGATGTAACTGCTTCTGATCAGGGCTTATTGCACTGTGAACTTCTGCAGCCTGACCTGCTTCTTCTAGCCCTGTCTGTCCCTCTTCAAAGTTTATCAAATCCTCACTGTTTTTAGTCCAATTTTCTTTCCCTATCTGATTTAGTTCAGGATCTTTTACTGTCTTGTCTTCTTGATCCCAAACTATTTCTTCTTCACCTATCTGATCTTCTTTAATTTCTTCCAATTTTGTTTGATTTCTCGTTCTGTGGTATACTTCAGACACTTCTACCACTGGTATCCAATCCTGACTTGTGCTCGGTTGTTCTCCGTCAGCTTCTCTCGAACCTCTAGTTTGAGATTCCTCAGCTGGGCAACCTTCAGCTTCTTCAGTGACTGGCGATGTTTGTAGATTCTCTTCTTCAGGTTCTGGTACTCTCTTTGTGTGGCTTACGTGAATCCAATTAGGAAATCTTGCACACTTCACTGCTGTATTGGTGGTCAATATGACTTGACAAGGTCTGCTCCACCTGGGTGATAGACACATTTCTCTGGTGTGATTTTTCACTACCACCCAATCACCAGGATTCAGATCATGTTCTAGTTCAGGCTGCCTGTAAACTGCGTCTTCTCCAACCTGATGAGAGACAGAACGCACGAGGTCAGCCAATCCTTTGCAATAATCCAGAACCATATCATCAGAAATATTTACCAATTTGTTTGTGGGAACATGTGTTTGTCTCATTGCTCTTCCCATCATAATTTCATGTGGGCTCAATCCTGTCGTTCTATCAGGAATGCTTCTTATTCCCATCAAAACAAGTGGCAGTGCGTCTGGCCACTCTAATGATGTTGATGCACACATTTTTCCCAATCTTGACTTTATAGTGCCATTCAATTGTTCAACCACTCCAGAAGCCTCTGGGCGATATGCACAGTGTAATTTCTGTTTGATTTGAAATGCTTCACATATTAGTTTGATTACTTCACTGTTAAAGTGTTTTCCTCTATCTGATTCCAAAGATACTGGAAAACCAAATCTAGGTATGAGCTCTCGTAGTAACAGTTTTGCAACTGTAATGCTGTCATTTCTCCTAGTTGGATAAGCCTCCATCCACTTTGAAAACAGACACACTATTACTAGTACGTATTTCAGCCCTCTACATGGTGGTAACTGTATGAAGTCAAACTGGAGTCTTATAAATGGGCCTTCTGCCTTTCCAATCTTTCCAAATCCAATTATCGTTTTCCTGCCTGGATTGTGCATTTGGCAAGTTAGACATCTCTGGCAAAGACTCTCTGCAACAGCTCTGAATTTGGGATTATACCAATTTTGTCTGAACAGTCTAATCATTGCATCTCTCCCTATGTGTGTGTCTCCATGATGCATTCTAGCCATTTGTGAGAGTAAACAGTCTGGCATGACTGGTCTGCAATCTGCACTGATCCACACTTCATCATCTCCTCTTTGGGAGCAACCCACTTTGATTCACAAATTCTTTTCACTTTCCTCAACCTCATCTTGCAATTTCTTCACCTCATTCCAAGTTTCTGGTGGCATATACAGCATAAGTTGGCAGCTGATTCCCATTCTTTCCACCCTCTTATTTACTGACGGTCTGGTTTTGGCACAATATTGGGCCACCAGATCAGCATATCTGTTGCCGACTACCACCCAGTCATCTCCTGACTGGTGTGCGGCACATTTCACCACAGCCAATTCTTTTGGTGATTGTATTGCTTCTAACAATTCCCTTACAAATTGTCAATTTTTAATGGGGGATCCTGAAGAAGTCATGAAATCCCTCTGCATCCACAGTTGGCCAAAATCATGCACGACCCCGTAACCATATTTACTATCAGTAAATATAGTTACTCTCTGATTCCTCCCAATTTTGCAAGCTTTTATTAATGCAATCAATTCAGCTACTTGTGCAGATTTGACTCCTGGTAAATATGATGCTTCGACTATTCCAGTTAATTCACATACTGCATATGCTGCAGTTAGTTTACCATCTTCATGTCTTTGACATGATCCATCAACAAATAGCTCCCTGTCTGGCTTTTTAAGAGGCTGTTCCTCAATGTCTGGGCGTGGTTTTGTACATAATTCTGTAATCTGTACACAATCATGTTCATCTTCTTCGTCATCTTTATTTGTTTCGTGATATGGGTCTGGCAGTAAGGTTGCGGGATTTTTTATTGTACACCTTACCATGGTCACATTTTCAGCACCCATGATTATTCTCTCATATTTAGTCAGCCGACTAGGAGTAAGATGCTGAGTTCGGGTTCTGGTCAACAGAATCACAACTGCATGTGGAACATACACCTTTACAGGGTGTCCCATTACAATTGACTCACTTTGTTCAATGCTCAAACAAGTTGCTGCTACTGCTTTTAAGCATCCTGGCAACGCAGCTGCTACTGGGTCCAGTGTAGCAGAAAAGTACGCTATAGGACGTCTGTCTAGTCCATGTCTCTGAGTTAGGACAGAAAGTGCACAATTTTCTCTCTCGACAGAATAATGCGAATTCTCTTTTGTAATCAGGCATGCCTAAGGCAGGTGCTGAACAAAGTGCGTTTCTCAATTTTACAAAAGCTTCTACACTTTCATCCTCCCACTCAACAGGGTCTTTTGCTTTCATTTTGGTCATCTTAATTAGGGGCTTAGCCAACATGGAAAAATTTGCTATCCATTGTCGACAGTAGCCCACTATTCCTAAGAACATTCGTACTTGTCTTTGGGTTACAGGCATTTGCATTCTTTTTATTAATTCTACTCTTTCAGAGGTTATTCTTCTTTTTCCCCTCTCAATTTGATGTCCCAGATATTTTACTGCTGTCCTGCAAAACTGTAACTTTTCAGGTGAGACTTTATGCCCTTCCTCAGCCAAAAGATTTAACAATGCTATGGAATCAACAACACAGTCTTCTCTGGTGGTCGACGCCACTAATAGGTCGTCGATATATTGACCTAAAACTGAGCTTCCTGGCATCACTAGTTTTTCAAGACACTTTTTCAATATCTGGTTGAAGATGGAAGGACTTTCTGTGTACCCTTGAGGAACACGATTCCACACATAAACTTTATTCTCAAATTTAAATGAGAAAAGATATTGGCTGTCTGGATGTAGTGGTATTGAGAAAAATGCTTGACATAAGTCAATTACTGTGAACCATCCTGCATTCCAAGGAATCTGATACAGTATTACTGCAGGATTTGGTACTATAGGACAACATGGTTCTACAATCTTATTTATTTTCCTCAGGTCCTGAACAATCCTATATTTTCCACTAGGTTTCTTTAGTCCCATGATCGGTGAATTACATGGGCTACTCATTACTTCTTTTAGAATGTTTTAGTTTACCATTCGATTTATTTCTTCAATGACTCCTGCTTTTACTTCTGCACTCATTTTGTATTGTTTTGTATTTGGAAAAATCGCACCTTCTTTTACAGTAATTTGAACTGGATCTATTTTTGCCATAAGTCCTGCTTCTTTTCCGGTGAAATCCCATACTATTTGGTTTACTGTACCTTTTAATTCATCTGGCAACTCATCTTTTGTTATCAAAGAGAACATTTCGTCTATTTCTGTCCCTTGTTTTGCAACCATAATTTTATATACATGGTCTTCATCTGGTGTTTGAGCTGCCACACCATCCGGTGTGCAGAAAATTGTACAATTCATCTTGCACAGCAAATCCTTACCTAATAAGTTCACGGGGCTAGAATCGCACACTACAAATTGGTGCATTTCTTTGAAGTTTCCAATTTTGACTTCCATTGGTTCGGTAAGAGGTGTTCTAATTCTTTGATTAGCTACCCCTACTACTTGGATATCTTCACCCGAGAGAGGAAGGTCTGGGATGTCTGCTGATCTCACAGTAGACCTGGTAGCACCAGTGGCCAAAAGGAAAGTAATATCATTACCTTTCACATTCCCTTCAACATATGGACCTGACTGATCTACCTGTAAGGATGCGCCAAGTACGCACTCCTTCTTCCCCTCTCCTAGGCACCGTCATGAGTAGTTTTCGTTGAAATTTTCCTGTAAAAGAAATTGTGATGTCATATAATCATTCTTACCACTTCCTCCTGGGTATCCGATGTCTGTACCATGTTTTGCTCTGCTTACATTACCCTGAACAGGTGGAGGTGGCAACTGACTCTGGGGATTTACACCCTGCTGTGAGTCATTCTGCGTCTGTTGATTTAAATTTTGATTTGGGCCATTATTATTTCGAATCTTTTTACACTCGTCCTTCCAATGCCCCAATTTTCCGCATCCATGACAAGGAAATTTCTTTTTAGCTTCTTCTCTACTCATTCGTCCTCTAAATTTTCCACCATTCCCAGTATCACCACTCGTTCCAGAATCTTTTCCTTGATTCTCACTCGGATTTTCCAAATTAATTCCCTGCTTCTCTGCCATTTTCACCTGAGCCCACATCACCTTTTCCTGCAATTTCTTGTGTCTATCCTCAATATCATCTCCACAATATTTTGCATATTTCAAAATCTCGTCAATGGGCTTTCCCTGCCAACACAGCATGTGTTGTTTAATCATCTGACAAATCTCTGGTTTTAGACCGTAAACAAACCGATACACAAACTGACTCATGTTTTTATCTCCAATATCCTCAAATCCACTATACTGTTTAAACACCTGTAATAAACGCTCATAGTAAGAATGTACTGTTTCACTGGCTTCTTGGGTAGTTCGATCTATTTTCACCCAATCTGTTTCTTTCGGGGGTATTTTCCCTTTCAGGTATGTTATCACCTGTTGGTACTTTTTCATCACCTCACTTGCCGGGGCACCTGTCTTTGGATCTCTGGGATACTCATCACTTGGCCAATCCACTGTGATCTTACAATCTGTCCATAAATCGGCAGGTACCACTATGTCAAACAGACCATCCAAATCCTTCAACAATACCTTTGACACTTTTACAAACCTTTCAACCTGCTTGTACCATTCAATTGGCTTTTCCCTCAGCTTTGGAAAATCATTCGTAAATGATAAAATATCTTGTCTGCTCCATGGGACATGTACATATCCTCCTCCCGCAACTTCTCGCATCGGATACATTTGATCTGTTTTTCCTGCTTCTTTCATCACATATTCAGATGCTGTTCTACTTGTTCTTGCCTCCTCCTTTTTCTTGGCCCACCTAGATCTCCATTTATCTAGATCTCCCCATTTTTGTAATACTAACATTAATTCTCTTATTTGTAGTCTTCTTCCAGATGCATTCATGTTTTCTAAATCTTTGTCTGAAAATTCTGCTCTATAGGGTTTCTGTAGGACTTTGGATCTCCCTATTTCGATTCCCATCTGTAGTGCTAGATTGGACAGTTTTTCATGAAATATCCTCACATTTCTAGTGATACTCCTACACAGGCACAATAATTCTTCTTCATCATAGGAATTTAAACGTTCTACTCCTACATTTCCTGCTATTATTTCTTCTAATTCAACTTTTAATTTATGGATATCCAGTACTTTTGGAGGTGTGCACTGCTTGACTGACCCTTGTACCCATCTTTCTAGATCTTCAGGTGTTACTATGGTGGCACTCTTTGCCCCTGATGAAGTTATTAAACTCACATCTTTTGAACCTTCAGGTACCTCTTTCCTAGGAGTGCCCTTTACTGGACCTCTAATAGGTAAGTCCATGAGTGATATTGTGGAATCACAATCACTAAATTGATCTTCAATTATTACTGGAGTTTCATGTTGGGAAGGATTTACAGGAGTATTCATAGGAGTTGGTACAGGTATTAATGGAGGGCAGTTTCCTTGAGTACCATATAATGGAACTACTGGACCAATTGTTACCGGAATAGTTAATGAATCAGGATGTACTTTTATCTGAGTTATCTTCCGTACTAATTCTGCTCTGGTCTTTTCTAAAGCTTCCTTTTCTTTGTCATGAAGTATTCTAGTCGGGGTAAATTCATGCATTACCTTTGGTACCATTGGAGTTTGTGGTGGTGCACTAGGAGGGCATCCACTTGTTCCTTCCTGATATGGAGGTGGATTTCTTAACATTTCTTCCATAAATTCGTCTTCTGAATCCTCATTTCTTATTAAATGTTTTGTCTTTTCTGTACATTTGCCTCCTGATTTTTCTCCTTCTGTGAATAATGGATACAGTCCCTCTGTAATCATTGCCCTTCTCCATTGTTTCATCTGACCTTCTCTAGACTCACGTAAATATCTAGGATAAAATCCTGGGTAACTTTTATTACTTCTAGATCGGTCACGTTCAAATGCCTCAGTTTCCCACTCCTCTAAAGCTTCGTATTGAGTTAATCTAGGTCTGGGTTCTAAATCATTCATCCTCAATCTCAAGTTTTGAAGAATTCGCCCATTGAACATGCCATTTTCAGGAAATGCTAATACTCCATCATTTTTGGTGTATTCTATTCAATTCTCCATCCACACACAAGTATGATAACCTCTCTCCATCATCATGTATGATGCTGGCGTTTTTGCTGGTGGAATAATAATTCCTTCCCTAGTTTTGATTGGTTTGTCCTTTTTGAAATAATTCTTAATCTTTTGTAAGAATGACATTTTTCTCCTTTCTCCGTACATTCTATCTAATCTTCGGTGTACAAAATTATATTCTGCAAAACCTAGGAATCTCCTATCTGGACGAGTTCCTGTTAAAGTCGGATCGCGTTTTAACATGCAATCCTTTCTCCACTAAGAATTTCGCTTCTAAAATCTCGACCAATCAAATGTCTGCTATCTTTTATTTCCGAGCCAATCCTTGCGCGGCCTTTTGGTGACGTTTCTCTGTCAACCCCTCCTTTACAATCTGCTCTTTTCTGTTCTCGCTGGTTTAACCAATCCCAGCGCGGCACCTGTGACGTCAGCACTACTCCTGACCCCTCCTTTACAAGAGTCTCTCCACACCCGCTATTTCAACCTATCACAGCGCGGCGTTTTGTGACGTCAGCTCCCTCTCCGGTAACTGACCCTCCCTTTACAAAATTTACGCAAACTTATTTTCTCTATAAATCTTAATTAAATTTCAGTAACAACATAAAACATTCGCTATCGTGCCAGTTTCCACTAATTTTCGAAAAAGATAGTTTCTCTCACACTTAGTAAAACTTTTCCGTTTACTAAAACATACACTACGAGTAAAACACTTCCATCTACTCTTCACACAAGCTCCAGAAGTACCTGTTACTTCTCCAATGTTACCCTTACTAGGTGATATAACATCAAATTTTTATCAGCGTACCCTTTTTGCTATTACTCACACGCATAGAGTCCCTAACAAGTACTTGAAGTCCTGCTTAACTTCTCAGTACTATTTCTGCCTGACAGATAACCTCACTGCAGTATGGCTTCCACTTGCCACCCACTATTCATTTTCCCCGGGGATTCTTGGACAACATAAAACAAAAACTTTAAGCGGAATGTTAGTTCATAAAAATACAAAATTTCTCATTACCCAATTAACAAAGAGTAACACTAACCGTCCTCTGCTTACCAGAAAACTGATCCAGCGCGATATTAGCCAACAGCATTCATACACCATATACTCACTTGGGCCCATACATTCACACTACACTAATACTTACGCTGGGTGTCAGATGTACTCTTTTATCAAAAATCCCTGCTACCAATTACCTTCTGATTGAAGAGTAATAACTTACCAATGGATCCTTTGCTAATTGGGAAGTTTAAAATGAGTGACATTCACTATAATACATAATCCTGAAATAATCACTGAGTCAGGAAGTTTTAAAATGTTTATCTAAAGATTTTGCAGAGTAAAATACAGAAAACACGGTATTTGATCAGAATACCCAAGAGGAAGCACAGGAACGAATTTTCTAATAAATGACAATGTTTAAGGAAATAAGAGAGGATAGAAACAGCAGCGCAACTAAAGGTTGCAGTATAGTTACCTAAATACGAGAACCAAGCCCCTTAGCCAAGGAGTTGGAAAAGATAGGACCCTGGAAGGATGAAGAGCAAAGACCTCCTTCAGGATCAGGACAGGACTGGTGACCTCTCTATAACGACGCCTGCGCCGTTCCCCTCTCTGGCACTCGACTTCTCCTCGATTCTCCCGTCTAATGGACTCCGCCGCCCCCTCCTCAGGACCTCTTCCGGATAAGGATTCAGTCAGCAACCGATCAGCATGGCAGCCTGGAGCTCTTCTGTATGTTCTCTCGTCTGTGGAATCTAGCTCTGACTAATTAACTAATGCTATATTCTATTATACCCTTCTACGCCCATGTACCTCCCCTTAATGTTGCTAAAATATGGGACCACTACTTCTGATTGGGCAGGGACAGGGGGTGGATTCTCGTACCATGTCAATTTTGGCCTAAATTGTAAAGCCTATTGTATTTACGTTCCCGCCCCTTCAAATTAATACATTCACTTTATTTCCCACCCGTTCTCACGACAAATGTTATAGATTTTACAGGAGAAGAGTATCATTTTATCCGCCGGAAACATTGGGTACATCATCTTCGGCCAATAGGTCGTGGCCTTGGGAGACGTCCAAGTTGACTTCACTTGGCAGGCACACAAGACACATGCGCAGAACCCTCTGTCTCTCGAGTTTCAAGTCACCAACCCAGGCCCAAGTTTACGAATTACTAAAAGTGCAAGAGGAAAATATTAAAATCACAAATAAAACGTTTCACTGTATACCCACTTTCCCTAACTCTATTCCCATTTAATCATAATACTACCCTGCTTTAGTAGCGTTAAGAAAACGACAATTTAATAATGACATGAGAGCAAGCTTAAACATGTGAGAACATTAAGCGGCCATTTTAATACACACTGCGCAGAAGCAGAAGTTTCCCACCAAGCAAAGAAAGACGTCATACCATGTGATCAGGTTGCGACATGCGCAATAGAGTCCCGCGCATTTAGCGGCCATTTTGTATTACAGACAAGCGTTATTCCTTAGTAAAACACATATGCAAGCTTCTGTCCCTTTTGTATTCGTGAATGCAAGTATTAGTATTTGACAGTACAAGTTTAATAAATTAATACTATGAGGAGGATTGCATCCAAGCAAGTTTCAATTTTGAAACCTTGCTCCATCACATACATAGCTGAGCTAAGGCTGCCTTGCATACAGGCTGCACCTGGCTCTTATAATTAATAAGCGACAGACCGAAACTTCATGTTTTTACCTCAAGTGGTCACTTTCACAGAAACGTGAGCATGTTTTTGGAAACCATTCAAAATGGAGAATCTATTGCTAATGTTTGGACAATGGTTCAAGTCTATATGTTTATATTTTTTTTTGGGAGGGTGGGTCTTTCACATACTGTACCCAAACACACTGATCCCCTAAAACCCAAAGTGCCAGACATTGTCTGCAAACTGTTATACCTGCAACGCTCAGGAATGGATTACACATTTATTTGTCTAAATTTAGTTGCAGTGGGCGCATACTTGCAGAACAGGGAACACTCCTCGTTGTTTAGAGTCTCTGTAATGAAAGCTTTAATGGAAGGGATTAAAAGAGTTATCCCTCCCAGAGTACCCCCAGTCACATCCTGGAATCTTAATATAGTTCTTACAAGACTAATGGGGCCCTATTTTCAGCACTTTCAGTCTTGCTCTCTACAGTTTCTATCCTGGAAGGTGGCCTTCTTAGTCACTATTAGACGCATAACCAAGATTCAAACGCTCACTTTGGAGGAACCTTTTTTCAAGTTTCACACCGACAAGGTAGTCCTTAGGACTAATCCAAAATTCCTACCCAAGGTGATTTCTTCCTTTTACCTTAACCAGACCATAGAACTGCCAGTTTTCTTCTCGCATCCAAGCTCAGTAGCAGAGCAGGCACTTCATACACTAGATGTAAAGAGAGCCCTCATGTACTACATTGATAGGACAAAACCATTTATCAAAACACAACAGCTATTGGTGGCCTTCTAGAACCCACACAAAGGGACTGCTAATTTAAAAACAGGAATTACTCGCTGGCTAGACAAGTGTATTCAGACCTGCTATGCCACAAGTAAAAGGCAGCTGCCTGCTACTCCAAGGCCTCATTCTACATGTAAAAAGGCAGCCTCAATAACTTTTTCAGGCATCATTCCAGTAGATGACATTTGTAAAGCAGCTACCTGGTTCACACCACACACATTCACCAAACACTGTTGTGTGAATGTCCTAGCGAGACAGCAGGCCCAAGTGGGCCAAGCCGTCCTGTGTGCACTCTTCTAGTGCTCTGAAACAAATCCTCTAGATAGCCACTGCCTTAGAGGGGAAACTGCTTTACAGTCCATGCACAGCATGTGCATCTACAGTTACACATGCTACAAACCGAAAGTTACTTACCCTGTAAGAATCTATCTGTTTGTGGCATGTAGTGCTGTAGATTCACATGCAAAAAGAACAATTGATAGAAGAATGCTGAATAATGTCGAACATTCACCCCAGTAGAGATCTGGGCCTATTGCAGTTTAGACCCAGTCATATGCAAATCAGTCCTTACCTTCCTCCCCATAGGAACAGTCCAGCCCAAGCTGCCAGGCCAGGTCATTCCTGGACTTCGAGTATGTCAGGTGGCATACGTGGGGTCTGCAGTAGAACCTGAAGTCTCAGTGGGCCCAGTACCGGGGGAACCTATTGGATTCCATCCAGGTTTCAAAGCAGAAGTCCTCCAGTGGTGGCTCAACTGCAGTTGAACTAGTGACAGACCCCACACCCTGCGCCACCCAGAACAAATGGTGGTGACCGATGCGTCACTGCTGGGATGGAGAGGTCATGTGGGAGAGATCGAGATCAGAGAACTTTGGTCTCCGGTGGGTGCTTGTATGGGGGGTGGCTTCGACCATCTCCATCCCAACCTGCAGAAGTTAAGTGAAATTTACTTAGGCCTGGAAGCCTTCCTGCCATCTGTCAAAGAGAGGTTGGTTCTCACAGACAATACCACTTCCATGTGGTACTGCAACAGCAACAAGCAGGGCGGTGAGGGGTCGTGTGTCCTGTGTGAGGAGGCACTTTGTCTTTATAGCTGGCTGGAGCATCAGGGCATCTCCCTAGTTGTGAACCACCTGGCAGGATCTTTGAATGCCATAGTGGATGAACTTAGCCAGTGGCACCTGGTGGATCATTAATGGCGATTACAACCCAAGGTGGCACAAGGCATCTTCCATCAATGGGAAGAACCCTGGCTAGATCTTTTTGCTACTGTTGAGAACCTGTAATGTCACAATTTGTGCACTGTAGTTCCCAAGAAGGCTTAGATGCATTCCATATAGTGTGGAGCACAGGACTCCTGTATGCCTTTCCATCACTTCCTCCCCTGCCCCAAATTCTGGAGAAAATCAGGAACGACTGGTCCAAGCCATTCTCGTGGTTTCAGATTGGGCAAGTAGAGTGTGGTCTTCCTTCTCAATCTCACAAATTCCCAATGTGTGAAGATGAGCATGATTTGACCACAAAGAATGATGTTTAGTGGAATATACCTTGCCACTGGTCCAGGTCCAGAAGGTGAAATCAAATAGGTATTTGTTTGATAAGCACAATCTTTGCCATCTAACTGGTGCATGCCAGTCGACTGTCCTGCAAATTATACGGAGTGTGTGACAACTTTCAATTGCTACTGAACTGATCTTTCAAATCAGGGCAGAGGGTTCCCTTCTGCACCCACTTTGAGATCGATCATGAATAAGAAAGTGAGCATCCCCTGCAAAAAATCAGTGTGCTGTGTTTCAGGGAAATCAACTCAAAATTTGGAAAAGTAATAACAGCACAAAATTAAATTGCCCCCTTAACTTAAGATTCAAAAATACGACAACGGAAAAAGAATGAAAAGAGAAAACAATGGAGTTATAATGCCAAATACAAAGGACACTTTAAGAACCATTAGCTTTTTTTTAACAACTCTGCAAACAGGTTTTAAACTTCCTTTATTCTGGGGCGCACAAAGTATCTATTGGCAAATAAACAAATGGTATGATGGTGAATTGACCAGTAAAATAGGGCTCTATAGGGGAACTGGAAGAAGGGGAAGGCAGTTTGGGAGGGTATTATCTCCTGAGACAGCAGAAGCCATACCAATGAAAAAACAAGCATTTGAAATGTGTGTCAAGTATAAAAATAGCAGCCAGTAGTGGAAGAACTGAGAAGTGATGCAAACTGCATTTGGAACCAAAAATTACAGAGAATTCTGGAAATTCATGAATGGTCGGGTGTCTTGCTAGACAACATAGACCCGTCGAATTTCATAAGTGAAGTGATGTGTAGAGAATATATTACTAATCTGTATGCAGTAAGCTCAAACTAATCAAGGAGATTCTAGAATAAAGACTCATTAATAATATTGATGATAGGCCGTCCCTGAGGCTTTGGGAGAATGATATGGATCATTGTATGTTTACCGAAAAAACAGTATATATATCAAGAGGCTGCCCCAACAAGTGGACACAGATATGGCAAAAATGGAACCCATATAGGGGAGAGATCTGCGAGCCGCCGATGGACAGACAAAGGCAGGACACTGAGTAATAGACTCCAAGGTCGATATGTTGTATAATGCTCTTGTCAGTGCAACGCTTATATTGTGGGACCGCTGTTGACTGCCGCACTGTGAACAATATTGCTTGTACATTGTTTTTCCATGTGACACCTTGTATTTAATAAAAAAGAACCGTTAAAAAAAATAATAATAATAATAATATTGATGATAGCATTGAACATCATCTGCAGTAGGCCCCGAGGATGGTGGAGTAATCATCTAAAATTAGGACGAGAATATATTTTAAAGCATTATTAAGAAATGACCATAGACTTGAGTTTTGGAGAAGAGAAGGGTTGTGGAAATTTATAAAAAAATTATCTCGTCAAGTATCAGGAAGGGGCTGCTAACTTTCCAGGTTACATCCAACTGGTAAATCTTTGCCCCGAATGCCTTACACAAACTCTTGATGTGGATAAATAATAATATCGCCTCACCGTTCTAGAAAGTTTAGACTGAACGTTCTACTCTTGGCAACATTTGCTGCTAATTGGTCAAGAAATCAATTGTTTTCAACTCACTGGTGTTATGAAAACGTACCTGAGACATTTCTGTTGTTTTGCCCTATCTACCAAAAACCCATGTTGAAGTTAATAATTCCGGTTTTTCAGAACATGGGCATACGTAGCCATATGGCTGCTTTTCGCCTAGTCAAATCAGACACATCACCCCTTTGGTCTGTGCCTTGGCTCGGTATTTACATTTAACCTTGTTAGTTAGATCAAAACATTTCGCTCTTGCACACTGAAATGTGTACTACCACAAACAGCAAACAATCTCATCAATGCTAATACGCAATTACAAAGCAATAGTGAGCATGATCCCACAGTACAGCGAGCTTACATCCACATTTTGTCCATATCATACACATTATAGGCAATAGCAATACATCCATAGCTAATACATTCGCAAATTTTAGTCATTTGACACACTGAGCAAATAGGAAGTGAATGGGCCCCACACATCTTTCGGTCTAGAGGCATGCGGCGGCAGTTCCTCGGCATAGCATGCAAGCTGATCCCAGCAATATGTCATGTCCTGCATCTAATTATCTCATTTCAGGGGAGTTCTCCCACCCCACTGAATGGAAACTCTCCGTTTTGCTAGCAGCAGCGCGATAGCTACTAATTTTCGATTGGTGGATTGTAGGTTTTTGGTGAGACCCAGAAGCACGTTTGTGGGGTGCATTCCACCAACTCCGTAACCATATTAGTGAGAGTGCGTGTAACTTGCACCCAATAGTCCTGTACCCTTGTGCAACCCCACGCTAAATGCATCAAATCTGCATCAGGCGCCCCACATCTTACGCAGCGCGTATTGTCTCTCAATCCATACTTACAGAGTTGTACAGGGGTATAGTATAGTTGATGTAGATATTTGAAATGTATTATTATAAGATTTCCAATTTACTGTCAATTGCCCTGTTAATGTACAGTACGTCTTCCAGACCTCCATATTCAATGGTGTAGAGAGGATAGCGTTCCACTTAGCCAAAGGCCCCTCGCCCAATTCCCCTGTGTCTTTCTGTGAGGCGTTATATAATCGTGTAATGAGCTGTGATCTTATTTCTGTCGTATAAATCAATTGAAGTGCCCCCAAGGCCTGCGGCTCTTCCAGAAATTGTGGGTATAAGGTGCGCAAAGCTGCGCGAAGTCTGCTATATAAGAACAGCAGCATTGGGGACCCCCACCGTCCGTCAGTAGCACTGAAGAGTCTATGAATTTCCCTTCCCGGTAGACATCCCTCATCGTTTGAAGTCCCGCTGCACGTAGAATACTTAGTGAACCACACTCTCTTGTAACGGAAATTTCAGAATGATACAATAGCGGCATAGCTGGGGCATACAATGGGACCATCTGCTCCCGTCGCCCAAGTGCCCTCCACGCGTGTACTGTACATTGTACCGTATCTATTTCCCCTCGCTTAAAAACAGTACTATTATTTGTAATCATGGCTTTGAGTGAACAGGATGCACCGCACCCGCTTCTACTGCTACATGTGGGATATAATCTGGAGCATGCTGCCAATAATAGGCGAAATGCGCCTGAGCACATAAATAATATAATTGTAAGTCTGGGGCTGTAAATCCACCCTGCTCATATGGGAGCGTTAATATTTCCCACCTAATTCTCGTTTTTTTTCCCCCCCAAGCCAGCGTAATTAACAGTGTACAAAGTGTTGTAAAAAAATGTTTCGTTAAGCGTATGGGGATATTTGTGAATCGATATAGGAACTTAGGTAGCACTATCATTTTCATCAACGCTATTCTATCCACTAGGGACAGTGGTAGCTTGATCCATCTGGCCACCTGCTCCTCCAACCGCGATATTGCCCCGCCATAATTAGTTTGTATGACCACTTGCGGGTCTATGCACAATTCCATGGGTATCCTAGGTCAACTGACCTCGTGCCTGTAGTCAAGGGGAGGATGATCGACTTAGACCAGTTAATGCCCAATCCCGAGTACCACTCACATCTCACATATTCACGTATAAGCCTCTCCAAGTGTACCTCTGGCTCCCTCACGTACAGCACCATGTCATCAGCATACATGGACACTGCAAGCGGTCATTGGTAAGAGCGCAGCACTGCTGCCGCATGTCTCTGTCACAGTATACATGCCAGGGGCTCGAGGATCACGCGAATAATAATTGCAACAGGGGGCACCCTACTGTGTGCCACGATGGATCACAAATATCCCTGATGTGTGTCCATTAACACGAACACGTGCCACAGGGTCAGTGTATAAAAGCATGATCCAATTAGTATAAGCCACCGGCACCCCCATGCGATGTAGTACCGCAAACATATACTTCCAGGAGATGGAATCAAAAGATTTAGCGGGGTCCAAAAGCACCGCCACCGCAGGTAGCGCAGGTTCTAGTATATGCAACATCGCAAACAGCATACGCAGGTTATGCGAGGTGGACCGAGCAGGCACAAACCCTGATTGGTCCGGGAGTACCATTGTGGGCAACAATAAACGAAGTCGAGTGGCTACGACCTTTGCCAATATCTTAGCATCAGCGATAGCGGCCTGTACGAGTCACAACTATTGGGCAATTTACCGGGTTTCAACAATGCAATGCAATTATCAGCACCTCTCGGAGCGTGGCAGGGAGACGCTGCTTCTCATATGCTTCTATATACATATCATAAAGTTGGGGAGCTAATAAGTCAATGTACTCTTTATAGAATTTCCCAGGCAAACCATCTCCCCCTGTAGCTTTCCCATTAGGTAACACAGTAATGGCCTCCCTGATTTCCATCGTTATTTGTTGCTCTAAAAAATCTCGCTGCCCCTGAGTGAGCCATACCAGTGCAATGTCCTCTAAATATTCTGCAATCTCTGGTTCCTCTGCCAACTCTCGGGCAGCATACATTTTTTCATAGTGCTGTACAAACGGGTTGAGTATGCCTGGCGTGTCATATTGGACAGTATTCTCACTGGAGATCGCTTCTACTATATGTGTTCTCGCCCATGGCTCTGCAATTCAACTGGCTAATGCTTTCCCAGGTCTCCCCCCTTCCCCATAGCTTCTAGCCTTCCACCTCCGGGACATATGGCGCACCTCTTGTTCCGCTACTTCACTATATTCATGTAATTTTCTCTCTGATTTCTGCCAGCGTGGCCTCCTCAGTTGTTGCTTCATACTCCCTTTCCAATCGCCCCAAGTCTAGTTCAAGCTGTCGCAGCCGCCCCGAAGAGATCTAAGAACCCCAGCCTGGAGACCTATACAGATACCATGTATTGTTACTTTAAACGCCTCCCATATCGTTTCCATACTCTGTACTGAGTCTATCTTATGTGCAAAGAACTCTGTGATTGCCTCTCTTATCCCTTCCCGGAATACCTGATCTAGCAACGAGGACGAATGCAAGCGCCATTGAAACTGCGGGGGATTGTATGTGGGAATTGCCATAGTTAGCAGAACCGGGGCATGATCCGACAATGTCTTTGGTAAGTGTTTGACCACAGTAGTCCACGTATTTACATCTTAGTTACAACCAATAGTCTAGCTGTGACCATGAGTGATGTACATATGAGTGATACGTGCCTTCTTTGAGCCCAGGATGCCTCATCCGCCAAATATCATTGAGACCCACGTCCCTCATGCCCCCCACAATAGTCTCCGACGCCCTTTTAGGTGGCCCTTCTGCCGTGGTCAACCGATCCTCATCTTGCACCAATGAGGCATTAAAATCCTCGCCACAGATGACTGCAGAGGGCGACAATTTGTGTAACTTAGCCCATATTGTTGCAAAAAAAGCAGGGTCATCTATATTGGGCCCATAGACATTAACAATGGTCACCATTGTGCCACATAATTTCCCTTGCACTATTATATACCTACCTCGCTCATCCACCTCAGCGTGTATGAGTACAAAGGGCACATTCTTTTTTATGAGAATCATCACGCCCCTCGTCTATGAGGAGTAGGACGATGTTAGTTTCACCCCAGCCCATCTCGCTGCCACTTTTTTCTCTGTTCGGTTGGTAAGGTGTGTTTCTTGTAGGAGTGCCACCTGTATATTTTGCCGGTCTAGATAGGCTAACACTTGGCGCGTTTTCTTTGGGTTGTTAAGACCTCTAACATTCCATGTTACCCAAGATATCACATTTTTAGCATTCACAGCTATATCACCCATTGCCCTTTACACTAAACTGCAAATTCATGGTACGCAGCTGCCTCTGTGTTTGCGTCAACAAATGTATCATGCACACCATGCTTTTGGTCACATGTAGATTCCCAAACACCCCACCCTCCCACCTCAGCATCCCAATCATGCCAAGAAGTCCCTCTTGTAACAAAACAATAACATATACATCATACTATACGATCACCAGAATTCTGGTGCAAAGTAAAAGTTTTTTTACAGTTGGGGTTTTCCCCTCTGGGGGGTCGCCAGTGGCCCGCTCACCCCCTCGGTGTCAGGGGGAGGGTCGGGGCTGCTACATAAGCCATTGCATCTTCATAGACCTTAATCTGCCCTAATGCCTCCCGCTAGCAGTTATTGTTCATGTCTATTTATAAAGATGTCATACTCAGCATCCATCAGAAGGTATTATATGTCCACTTCCCACTGGTATATGTATCAGTATTTGTTATCACCTTCTGGCCTATCAATAACACAGGGGATTTATACGAACCATGTGCTCCGCGACAATTTCTATGCTGGCACCCACCACCATTCCCTCGTTTGTTACCAATTGCTTATCTCGTCTCTGCAGCCTGCACCAACAGCTCAATCTTCATTGTCTGCCTCATCGCCTGAGGGTCTTGCTGCCTCTTGTCGTTCCAGCTGCTTGACAAATGTCATGGCTTCTTTGGGTGACAAAAATATCCTGGCTTTGCCCGTATGCTGAATTCTGAGACGCGTTGGATACAACATGGCGTACTGCATTTTCAGAGTTTGCATCTTCTTTTTGACCTGTTGAAACTCACATCTCCCCTGCTGTACAGCCGCCGTAAAGTCCAGATACAAAGCAACCTCAATCCCCTGATATGTCGTGGTACCCTTTTCTCTGGCTTGCTTGAGCGCTGTATCGCGGTCGCAGTAATTCAACAAACGGGCGATAATGGGTCTCGGCAGAGCGCCCAGCACTGGTTTGGGGGCCAAAGATCTATGTGCACGCTCTACAATGAGCATTGATGAGAAGTGTTCCACTCCTAGCATATCCTTCAACATGGCCTCCACATACAGCTCCATTCTGCCTGTATTGGTGGACTCAGGCACTCCTGTAATGCGGAGATTATTACGCTGTGACCTAGCTTCAAGGTCCTCATTTTTGGCCTGTATTACTGCTAAGAGCTTCTCCATTTGCGAATACGATGCACTGACCGCACCTAATTGATCCTCTGTCGTAGATAAGCGTTGTTACGCTTCGGTTATTCGCGCCCCATGTTTGTCAAGCTTTGCCGCCATGTTGTCCATTCTAAGATTGAGGTTGTCTATCTTGCCGTCGATAGACTGTAAACTCTGTTGCATCGCCAGGAGTGTGCTTTCCAGCGTACTAGTGCCCCCTGCCTCTGATTCTTATTCATTATCCGAAGCTGCCCGAGTCTGGGATTTAGCAACCCGCTTGGATTCAAAGTTAAGCTTGGACTGCTGCTTGTCCGCCTTGCCCATGGCGCCTTTTTTTTTTTTTTCTTTTTAAGTTTTGAAAACCTTTATTGGTAGTTGAGTAGGTTACACAGTAGAATGCCTACATCCCCAAGTGGGCCGGCACAACGAGGCAGCGCGGATCAATGTGTCAGTGATGTTCGGAAGGTAACACAGCATGTCGCCTACAACCACATCGGGCCGGCCGCGTCTGAGGGAATGTGGTGCTACCAACGATCAGGGAGTTCCCTGTGCGTGTCTGATTCAAAATTAAATTTTTATGAAACAAGAGAAGAACAAAGAGTCGTTTTCGCTCTGCTCACATGTTGCATGCGTAGAAACCAAAGTGTAGTGATTATGCTGTACCGAGTAAGGGGGACATAGAGATTGTATTCCAGAGTAGCCCATTATCTATCCTGGGGGGTGTGTGATGACCTACATGGGGGTTCGTCGTGGTCCCACCTCTCTCATGGCGCCGGGGTGGGGGGGGGTCAGTGGTGTCTGCGTCGTCAGTATGTTCTAACAGGTATGTCTGTAGGGGTGCCCATATGTCCCGTGGTCGGGCGGAGGGGGGTAGAAGTTCCGCATAGAGGTGTAATTGTTCTTGGCAGTAGATGAGGTCTTGCAGCCAGATCTTAAATTTCGGCGCCCTCACTCTACCCCATCTGCAGGCCACTCGTCTCTTTGCGAGGAGGAGTGCAAGGGAAGTGTACTTTCGTATTTTAGCAGCTATAGGTGCAGTGTATCCCAGGATTGCAGTCGGGGTCGTCTGGGATATGTAGCCCCGTCATTTGATCTAGTGCTATAAAGACTTCTCTCCAGTACTGACGAACGGGGGGGCAGTCCCAGGCGAGGTGTTGCAATTCGGCCGCCGCACCGCCACATCTATCACATCTATCGTTATCTCAGAGACCTAGGCGGTGTAAGCGTGATGGTGTATAGTAGAGGCGGTGGACAAATTTATAATGGAGGATACGGAATTTGCTGTTAGCCGAGATTTCTCCCGTTTGTTTGCAGCAAAAGGTTCATTGGTCGTCCGTCAGTGGATGTCCTAGTTCCGTTTCCAATTTAGCTTTGGCCAGAGGGGGGTCGTGGACTCTATCTTTCTGTGCAGTGCGGTAGAGTAGTGATATGACATGAGAAGGGGCAGTTTGTTGCAATAGGGCATGCAGGGGAGACAGAATGGGAGGCTCCAGTGGAAAATCGGGTGTGAGGGCCCTCACATCTTGTCGTAATCTGACATAATAAAATCTCTCCAGAGGGGAGGGGGGTATGGAGCCAAAAAATTCCTCGCTTGTGAGGAATTTAGCCTTGTCGTATAACTGTCCCCAGGTTCGTATGGATAGTCTACGAAGTAGTTTGCGGCATCCTCCCTCTTGCGTTACTGGAATGTCATATCTACTGGCAAGGGGCAGAAGGGGGGAATAGAGCAGCGTGGTGCGTGTAATGTTTGCCATGTCGCGCCATGCGCTGGTGGTGCATTGAACGGTGGTGGAGGCAAGACGCCGTGGGACCGCGGGTGTGCTCAGGTATGCAGTGCAAGGGATGGGGTTCATGTACCCATCTTCAACTGCCAGATGCGGCATATAGGGGGGTGGGTGTATCCAGTATGTGGTAAAGTGGGCTTGGGCGCAGATGAAATACAGCTCCAGATCTGGTATTTCGAACCCTCCGTCACTGAAGGGACGCGTAGGGACATCCCAGCGTAGCCGGGCCTGCTTACCTCCCCAGGTGAGCCTAATGAGTTGGCTTTTGATAGCCGAGAAAAAGTGACGTCCGGGGGCATATGGTATATTCACGAATAGGTATAATAGTTTAGGCAGTATTACCATCTTAATAAGGGCAGCTCTGCCCGCTATTGACAATGGCATCGCAATCCACCGTGTGATTTTGTCCGTCAGCGAGGTTAGTACTCGGCTATAATTGGCTTTCATAAGTTCTTCTCGGTTACGGGATATTACTATGCCAAGGTAAGTGAGCGTGTCGTCGCACCATTTAAGGGAATAGTCTGGTATAAACCTGGGGGAGGAGTCGGTGAGAGGGTAGATTTGGGACTTTCCCCAGTTGATATTTATGCCGGATAGCCGTCCAAAGAGGATGAACAGTCGGAGGATGGGATTTAGACTCTCCGCCGGGTTTTGCAAATAGAGGGTAATATCATCGGCGTATAGAGAGATTAAAATTTGACGCTGTGGATATACAATGGCATAGTCCCGAAAGTGTTGACGTATTTTAGCAGCCAGTGGTTCAACTGCTAAGGCGAATAGAAGGGGGACAGAGGGCATCCCTGTCTGGTACCCCTGGCTATAGTAAAAGCAGGCGTGCGTTTGCCATTAAGCAAAACTGTGGCATGTAGATCGGTATATAATAGGTTTATCCAGGCGAGAAATGGGAGAGGGAAACCCATACGCTGTAAAACAAAGGCAAGATAATCCCACTCCAGGGAATCAAACGCCTTCGTAGCGTCTAAGAAAATAGCAGCAGCGTTAATATCAGGGTCTATGTCATGGAGGATTGCGAATAGGGTACGCAAATTGTGGGAGGTGCTCCTAGTTGGCACAAATCCCGATTGATCTGGGAAGACAAGGGCAGGCATGAGGGGACTTATACGGTTAGCAATTAACTTTGCCAAAATCTTAGCGTCCACATTGATGAGGGACAAGGGTCGATATGAGTCCACCTGCGATGTCGGTTTTCCTGGTTTGGGCAGGGATATAATGAGCGCTCTCGCATTGATCTTGGGAGAATGCCCGTCTCGCGTGCTTCCTCAAGTACATGTCGCAGGATAGGAATGAGAAGACGCCGGAATGTTTTATAGAATTCGGCCGGGAGGCCGTCTGGCCCCGGGGCTTTGCCTGATTGCAGTTGCATGATTGCCGCAATCATCTCGTCATCTTCGTGATGTGCAAGGAGGGACTCTCTCTGACCGTCACCCAGCCAGGCTATGGCGGTATCCTCAAAGAATGGGGCGAAATCTACCGTTTGTTTTCTATGCGTTTTATATAGGTGTTTATAGAATTTGTAAAATGTATTCCCTATCTCCGAGTTGTCTCTGTGTAGCTGACCGTCGTCGTCCTCTATCTCCAGCACTGTATTGGCGAAGCGGTGGGGGCGGATCACTGAGGCCAGCGCCCTCCCCGGTCTCTCCCCCTCTCCGTACCGTCGCGCCCGATGATACTTCCCCCTGAATCTACATTCCCTTTCCGCTGTTTCTTGATTGATATTCAGTCAGAAGTTCGCGAAGACGCACCTTCTGTTCCAGAATGGGTGTGGCCTCCAGGGTCAGTTCCGTTTGTTTGAGATTTTGTTCTATTTTTTTCAATGTGTTGCGAAGGTCTTTTAATATCTTATTGCTCTTAGCTATGCATATGCCCCGTATAGTGACCTTGAAGGCTTCCCACACCGTCGAGTATTGTGTAACTGAGTTATCGTTGCGAGGGAAGAAATCCGTTATTTCTTGTTCAAGTTCACTTTTGAATACTGGGTCTAGTAGTGACTGAGGGTTGAGTCTCCAGGAGATAGAAGGCGGGTCGGCCTGGGGAAGTGCAAGAGAAAGGAGGACCGGCGAGTTGTCCAAGTATGTGCGGGGGAGATGAGATGCGTGTGTCAGCCAAGTTGCTAACCCCTTATCCAGGAGCCAGGTGTCTATGAGTGACCAGGAGGAATGGGCAGTGGAGTAGCATGTCCCTTCCCGAGTGTGTGGGTGAAGCGTTCGCCAGGCATCTGTAAGGCTATTGTCCTCTATGATGCTGCGGAGGGTTGTTTGCGCTGCAGTGTAGTGTCTGGTCTGTGGGTGGGATCTGTCTAGGGCCGGGTTGACAGTCACGTTAAGATCTCCTCCCCATATCAGGTGTGTGGAGCCGATGTCCATAATTTTGCCCCAGAGGATGCGGAGAAATTCCGGGTCGTCGTTGTTGGGTCCATAACAGGAGACCAGCGTAATGGATTGTGCAGACAGTCTCCCCCATAGGATACTGTATCTACCTTGTGGGTCTCCATAGGAGCCGATAGGGGTGTAGGGGAGTGAGCGTTTCACCAGTATGAGGGTGCCTCGGGCATATGAGGAGTAGGAGGAAAAGCGTACTAGTGGCCCATCGGGCCGCGAAGGTAGGAGGTGGGGTGGGAGCCAGGTGAGTTTCCTGAAGCATGGCGCAGTGGATATTATGTCGCTCCAAGTAAGCAAGTATGTGTCAGCGTTTTCTCGGGTTCCCCAGTCCCCTGATATTCCAGGTCAAAAAATTATAGTGTAAAGGTCCGGAGTGTGTCCCCATTAATGGCATACGTACTACGTGATGGAGAATCGTGTGGTGTACATCTTTGGTTTACTGTGTGAGCAGAGCCGTGTGAAGCGAAACAGTAAAGCTTTGTATGTAGAAAACCCAAACATTTCCCGTATCCCCCTCCCTCCCACATCGGCGACCCAATCTCGCCGTGCCCCATCCCACCCCCCTCCCATCAACAGAAGGCCTATTACCAGCTCCCCAACAGGGGGAGTGAAGGCCAAACGTTCAACCATTTACTGTATAAAGTGTGTAGGGTTCACCTGTAGGGTGGTCGTCAGAGGGCGGTCAAGTTCTCCTAGTCGAAGCGAGGGTGCTCGGGTGGCAGTATTAGGTGGCATCCTGCCGTTAGCAGAAGAGAAGGCCCGCCGGGACTGCAACATCTTGGATAAGTGTCCCCGCTCCCCCTACTGTAGGGGGGTGGTACCTATGTGGAGTAATCAGAGGATCTGCATCTCATGTATGTCATTCGATATCCGACGTGTGTCCATTGTCAGCGGGTCGGTGCGCCGGGGAAAGGTGTCCTGCAGGTGTTTTGGGCAGCGTTTTGAGAAAGTCTTGGGCGTGCTGCGGGTTTGTAAAAAAATGCTGTTTTCCCTGGTGCGTTACCTTGAGACGGGCAGGGAACAACATGGCGTAGGGCATATTGAGCTGTTGCAGTTTTTTCTTCACCTGTAAGAATTTACGTCGTTGATCCTGGACAGCCATGGTGTAGTCGGGATATATGGATACTTCCATGCCGTCATAGTGCAGTTGTCCTTTTTCTCTGGAGAGCCGGAGGGCAGTGTCTCTATCCCGGTAATTGAGCATCCTGGCGATGATAGGGGCCAGCACCGGAGGTCAGTCGCGCCTCTTCAGGGCCCTTCACTGTCTTTGATCCGCCACGCCGTGCGCGGGTGTAGCGGCGGGCGCCAGGACAGGGCGCCTGAGATATGGGGTTCCCAGGGGCGGCACGTCGCGCAGTGCGTGGGTCTTCGGGACACCCCAGGTTCCCAATACTATAGGTGTGCAGTGGTGCCTGTTACCAGCCCCCAGCGCTGTTCACCCTCGCAGATGGTCGCCGACTCTCATGAGAATCATCCCGGTCATGACTCCAACAGGGGGCGCTTCCCCGTCTCTTCAAATCGGCCAATGCCTCCAGGAGGGGGACGAGATAGAGTTTAGGACTCCCCAGGCTGGAGTAAATGGGCGTGAGGCTAGGCGGCAGGGTCGCGTTCCCCAGTCCCCGGACCCAGCGCCCGCCGGGTGGCTCCGCGACAAGTGCGGCGGCAGCGCTGGAGAAAGACGCGCGCCTCCGCTCCCGGTGCAACTATTGGCGTGAAGGTACGTGCACAGGGGGCCCAGCTCACCCGCACCTCAAAATCGGCAGCAGAGGTGTCCCCCGGCGGTCCAGGTCCTTTAGGCGCTGTACATGGGCCTCCGGCGGCGATCATCGGGGGGGGGGGGTGTCGCCCCTTATCCTCGCGCGCGGTCCGGAGTAGGCACCGCGGCGTTTCCGATTCCGTTGGTTACTCCTCCGGCATGTGTCAGGGGGCCGACAGTCCACCGCCTCACCACCCCCACAGCAGCGTCGCTCCGCCCCAGGCGATCGCAGCGGGGTGGCAGCCCGCGGCGTGGCTTACCGATTCTCTACCTCGCCAGGTACTCTTCGGCCGCCGGTGTCTCTGGCCCGGTCCGGGCAGCCCCAGTGCGTGCTCAATGGTCGGGTGGCAGCGACCACCTTGGTCATGCGGTCAGCGTTCTCCAGCGCACGGGTGTATCAGGGTTCGGCTCCGTCTTCGGGATCAGTAGTCCGCCATTTTGTCCGCCGCGTCAGTCCGCCAGCAGGGTCTTCTAGGGGCTCATCCACGCCGACGCCTCAGCCTCCGGGCAGTGTAGTCCAGTCCCTGACGGGCCAGCTCCGCAATACAGACGTTTTTGGGCAATTATCGCTGGGGATGGCTAGGATTATTGGCGGATTTCAGCCAGAGCTGCAAGAGCCTCATGGAGGTGCGGCCATCTTGCTTGGCGCCCTCTAGCGCCCCCCGCCCATGGTGCCTTTTTGTAGTTTGAACCTCAAAGTTCCTGTGCGGTGTATTTACCGCTCAATCCTCCTCCACTTGGCACAACAGTTGATTTTGGGCTGTAATGGCACCACCGAGCATATGCTCTTCCACCGATATCTCTAATTCAATTTGCGCCCCGCCAAGCAGCTACATCGGGATTTGCCGTGCCTCTGAACTGCCAGTCTAGATGTTTCTGTTGTATATTTTGGGCCGTGAAGGAGTAGTGCGTGTCTTCAAGCTCCTTGTCGAAATGGCAGTGTCTACACTAAAACGGCCCCTTAGGGATCACCGTATTCCACCACAGCAAGCATTGCAATCACACCGGCGCTTTTCCAACCACTTTTATGTCTCTGAGTATCTGAGGTGCAGGAGTTAAACCAACGCCATTACATGCCTGCTGCAGTCTGCTCGGGCCATCCCAAAGCAGGCCACTGCCACGTCTGTTGTGGCCTAGTTTGCTCTGTCAGACCACTGCACCATCATTCCTAGGGCCCAGGATGGTATCTTATGTGCCTTTTTCCCTCATGCGCATCACTTCGTTGTGTACAGCAGAATTTCTCAGGTCCCACGGTTCAGCGGATCCCCTCACTGCTGGTCGGGCGCCAGGCCGCACCTCCATAGCACTATCTTCGCGCCGCACCAAACTGCTCCGCGTCGTCTGCCGGCCTCAATCTGCGCCGCACTTATCTTGGATGGTAGTACTCTTCAGTCAGTACAGCCGCTGTCCCCCGGCTCCCCCGATCTCGAGCACCACGATCTTTGGACAGTTGTAACAACTCTGTCTAGGCAGCCGCACCTGGGATCAGCCCACCTGGCCCGTCTATCCCAGCGATCGGGCGCAAAGCAGCCCCGCTGTCTCAGCTCTCACCGTGTATAGTCGGGCTCACGAGGGGCTCCACACTTCATTCGTTCACCACAGCACCAGACGGCAGCCTCAACAGTTGTATACTTGCTCCCTACGCGTCACTGCATTCGCCGTCTCAGCAACAGTCCAGCCGAGCTGCCATTTTCTCCAGGCCTCGCACCAGCCCAAATCTAGATGCAGAGCGCACAATCTCCGTCTTCCGGGCTGTCAGATTATTCTTTGGGACTCCTTTACCCTGTCCCTGTCTATTTTCATGCTCGATGGCAGCGCTATTGAAGGATTTTGTAACGGATTGCGGCCACGACCAGCCGAGCAGCACTAATGTGCGGCCATTTTGCTTGGGGCTCTCTAGCGCCCCCCTGAAATGTGTATTACTCTGATAGCTAAAGCACACAAATCTGTATAGACCTGTTTTCTCTCCCAGTTCCGATGATGAAAACCAATTATTTAGCATTTTATTTAAATTTAATTAGGAATTTTAACTTATGATGGATAGTAGTATGGTAATTTTCTATGTAATTGATACGTCAGCATTCTTCTCTGTGATTCTGACGTATTTAAATATTTTCAATGTTTTATGTATCTTGATTTGTCGTTTTATGATTTAAATAACACGAAATACCTTTTCTGATGATGATGATGCAGTTGCCTGAACATTCTTGAATAGAACGTGCACTGGCCTCGGGTACAGAGATGTCTACATTTAGGCAACACCAAAAGTTTGGAGTTGATTGCAGGTGTTGGTCCAGACAAGGTAGCTTTCTGTAAGGCTCACAGCGTCCAGTTGTTTTAGGATAGCATACGTGTACAAAGCAAGCAAAAGCACAATCCAGTGGTGAAGCATCTAGGTGCTTCTAGGCCTTCAGGGAAAATGAGCTCCTCTATCATAAGCCCTTAGCTGAAATTGGCAAAAGGATGGTAGTACTATGTCCACAGGAGCCTCAGTTATATACTAGGCCCCTGGGTGCCTCTTGGCATCTCAAGATGACGATGAAATAGAGGCTGCATCCTCATTTACAGCTTTCCAACTTGGTCTTGGATATTTAAAGGTACTGCCAGTCCTGCTAATTTTGCCACTTGTCTTGGAAGGCAGGGAACAGGCAAAGGCCGCGCCAGTACCACTCTGTCATAGTATCCCAGTTCATGCTGCCTGGTGGCTGCCCCTCTATGCACGAAACCCTAGGGGTGCAAACAGAGCCCAGCTCAGGAAAACACTGCAACCCTGGCAATCACCCAAACTCAAGTCCAGAACCATTCCTAGAACCAAAGGTGGTCCCACAAAAGGCCACAAAAAGCCTGATAAAAAACCAGCATCAGTGCTCTCCCACGATTGCAACCCAGCATTATACATACGAGTCAGGCCAGTGGAATCAGCTCACAGCAGGGGGAGGCAGTTTCTTCTGCAAATTCCACAATATGTCCAAATCTCAGGGATTGCTGGCAATTTTGAGTCCAGTATTGGCAACCATTTTGGACTCATTTGTTATTTAAGCCATGCCCAGCCCTTCAGTCACCTTTTGTCTTGTTAGACGTTAGGCAGAATTGAAACTGTGTTCCTGTTCTCTCCCACGACTACACTCAGTCGTAGTTCTCTTCGCTTCTCCAGCAACACAGAATGATGCGTCTTTAACTAAGAATGGAAAATACTACATGCTTAAGGTTAGGTGCATGTGTCTAGTAGCACTCTCAATCTTTGGTGGAGCACACACCCCTATTCACCTCATAGCGCTAAATTCTTCCTAAGACACTTCAATCTGTTACTGCACCCAATCTGCAACCTTGAGGACAATCATGCTTTCCCTGCAATCAGTCCTTGGTTTGGGACCGCCCCTGCACTATACTCCAAACTACAACTCCACAAAAAAGGACATGACTTTTGAAAACTACCTACTGCTGGATAAAGTAAATGCCTTAACTGGATGATTGCACATTAGCCTAATTCTTTTCAAGGATAACACTTCTGTGATACTTTGGAGTGGTAAGGATAGGGATAGGATAGTGGTACAAATGATTGAAGAACTGATAAAGAATGCTGGAGTCCTACTGTACTATGTGTGGCTTTTTCAGGCCATAAGGATGGTTCTTATCGAAAGTTACTGCCTGCTCCATTGCTTGTACATGTTATGTTATGTTGTTATGTTAAGCTATTTGTAAAGCGCAGCGCATACCCGGAGGTGTCTTGGCGCTGATTCCGTATGCAACGATGAGCAGAAGGGAGAACCTACTGATTGAAAAGCCAAGTTTTCAATCGTTTCCTGAACTGGGGCAGGGAAGGTGCTAACCTTAGATTGAGTGGAAGGAGATTCCAGGATTTGGCAGCTCTAACTGCAAAACTGCTTCCACCCCATTTAGATTTTTTAAATCTGATAGAATTTATTCTGAAGGAGCCTGCTGATCTTAGGTTTCTTGTTGGAATGTACCATGAAAAGACTTTCTTCAGAAAGGAAGGTCCTGAATCGTGGAGGGCGTTATATGTCAGACAGAGGGCCTTAAACTTGATTCTGTTTTTGACTTTCAGCCAATGAAGATCTTTGAAAGCAGAAGAGACAGAGTGGTGCCTAGGCAAGTCCTAAAGTTAAAAAGCTGGCTTTAGAACCGGGAGGGCGATAAATGAGAGCGCCTCTAAAGGTGTAGTTATTTGTGAGCCCAAGTTTGAAGGACAGTGCTTCACAGTCCTCAGACTGTATAGTAGTGAATTTGGCCCTAAATTTATCCCGGTATATGACCGCCAATCCCCCTCCTCTTTTAATTGGACGGTCTTGCCTATGCAGGCAATACCCGGAAGGCGTGGCTGCGAGAAGTTCTGGCATCGAAGTGTTAGTGGCCCAGGTTTCCGAGATAAATAAGATGTCAGATTTATGAGAATCAATAAGTTCTGCTACTTCGAGTGCGTGTTTTACTAGTGAAAGAGCATTGATTAAGGGGCAGATTATACCCGCAGTATCCTGTTTTTCAGGTAATTTCTGGCTGGAACCAAGTGAACTGGCAAAGGCGAAAGGGCCAGGAAAAAGGAAACCACAGGAAGAGCAAATTCCCTCCGAACCCTGACAGAGAGCTAGCGGGTTAAAACAGATGCAGTTGAGATCCTGTTTATTTAAATCATGAAGTACCTTGCTTGTGAAAGAAATTCCAGTCCTGGAATCTGGGGCAAAACTTGCAGGGGGTCTGGTGTAAGCCGGGTTCCAGCCGCGGACGGGCTTGCCTTTGGCGCCGGCGGCACGCTCGCTGCGTGTCCGCCCACACATGCTGCTTAAATAGTCAGCTGTTGTGTCATGTCAGGCAATATGCAACAGGTGTGTATCCTCCTTTCACTCATGCAACCCTCAACTAGTAAGAGCAGCATCTGTATGCAGAGCCTGATCGAGTGACAGCAGAGGTATCGTGATTGGACAAAAACCAGAAGATGTCTCTCTAATCGTGTTTGTTTCTTACCATTCCCTTTTCCCATCTGCATGTTCGGGACACTGTATTCCTATCATGTGGATGGAAAATGGGAGGGGATCCACATCATTCCCACAGAAAACAAGCACCACCCATAAGGTTATCGGGTCCTGGCAGAAAGACAACTTCCTGTAAATAAAACCTGTTAGAACGATATGGATCATCATGGAATGACTCTGACTGACTTAGCCAAGTTGTTGGCCAACCCCCCCAAGAAGGCAAGAGGGGCTTCCATGGTCTCACAGCAAGACATAAGCATTAGCACACATGGTGTACAGACTGCAAGCCAAGATTTCTCCATTCACATGCACCTTACTGCTACCCACTGGCCCCAGGCCATTTTCGCACCCAAAAACCTTTCGAAGCCTTCATCTGGAGTACAATGTTCCACTCTGGAGCAGCAACCAGCCAATTCTGTTTCCCCTTCTTGTGTAGTGCGGGTCCTTTCAACACCACTGGCACCCTCAAACGTTACTACAGAGAGGCAAAAAATACACAGAATTTATTAAATAATGTCTGCAGCATTTCACATACCAGTCTGAGTGAACAACTGAAAGCCGTTGTGCTGTTTGTTAGCATTTGGGATGACAGCAGCTTCATGGTCAACACCATTAGGTAAAAGGCACTGCCTGCTCTTGCAGACTTTTAGAGACTTCAGGATAGAAACTAAAAAGTTATATTCTAAGTATATATGCAATCTGTGTGCACAGAGCAACTAAACTTCAGACAGGACAGCCACAACCTTATAACATAAGGTTGGGTTGGATGCAGAAGCAAGTTGCCCTAAAAGAGAGTCTTTTTCCTACTGCAGACCTAAGGATGCACTGCGGAATCGTTTGGTCCCATCCTGAGGCTTGTCAGGATTGACCACTGACTGTCTGATTACTTAGGAGAGAAAATAAAAAACACTAAAAGGGGTGGATGGGGAATCTATGGAGATAGGTCGACTGAAAGGATCCCTCGCTAAGAAAGAATGGTAAAAGAGACAAACTAAGAACATGTATTTATTCTATGGGACAGGCTGTAATTTTCTGATGGACTGGCTAATTAAACCCAAGAGACATACCAAGACAGCTGCAACATCCACACAGGAGAATTTGTGAAAAGACTTCATCTTGACGTGCATGAATCTATACTTCTGGGTGGAGCACCACATGAGGTCTTGCATGACTTAGCAAACTTGTCCCAAAAAACCTGCCCAACATCTGAATTTCCCTCTCTCCATGCTACTCCTTTGAGGGGAGGATAGATCTCTCACCTAGTGCCAAATAACCTGCAGTTGGATTTATGCTCTCACCGAGAAGCAATACTGAATGTTGGAGTTGAAAGGTTTCATCCAACATTAAAATCTTCAGCATCTTTACCCCTCCTTTCTACCTAACATGAAAAGACTAAAAGGCTCTAACTAAAATAACAGTAAAGAAAGCTGTCAGTTTCCTTTAATCCACATCTTAATAGACCAAGTGAAAACCACGATCACCGATATCAGATGGAACTGGTGTGTGTCCACTGAGGTCACACAGAGAAGACTACTCTCTGGACTAAATATGGTCTATATAAGTACCTCTTCACGTCCTTTGGACTGAGCAATGCCAGGGCAGTGTTCCAGTGCTTCAGTTGTGCAGTTGTCTACATAAATGACATCTTGATCTATTCACTAAGTTTTAGAAGGTGTACTACATGCTTGTACAGTCCTACAGTTGATAAGTGAATACTACTTGTATGCAAAGTTGGAAAAAATATATAATGCATATATTTTTTTTGTGGAATTTTTAGGGTTCATAATCCCTCCACCGGCATTCAGATGGACCCAAAAAAGGAAGAAAGACGTACAGTTCAATTGGAATGGCAAAAGAAAGATGACTTTCAGAGTGCTGAAAAACTGTTTTATTACATCTCCTATACTCAAGAATTCAGACCCAAGGTGTGATAGGAGGGGCTATAATGTAGCAATAATAATAATATAAATGCCCAACTACATTTAGCGGATTACTTCTCTTGTACATTGACCCCAGCAGAAAGCAATTACACTGAGGCCAATAGGAAGCTTTTGACCATAAATGTAGCTTTCAAAGAATGTTGCACCATGCGCTGGGAGCTCGTATCAGTGTCATGATCTCTGATCACCATAACCTCCAGTTCCTTAAATCTGCAAGGGCATTATCTACCTGACAGTTTCAATGGTCACAGTTATTTGGCATTTATGATTGTCTTCTTTCTAACCAGACTGAAAGAATGGTAAAATGAATGCTCTGTGCTGTTATTTTTAAGTTCTGACTGAAATTATCCCTGACCATCCATTGATCATACCAGCCTAAAAGGTAGTGAGGGGCACAAGCAGTGACATCCTACAGAAACTTCACAGAGAACATCAACACCCTAATGTCCAAGAGTTGGTATCAAAACGAAGAGGAACAGTCCAACATGTCACATGCTGGTGACACACCACTCTACTTAAAAGTCTCCTTGCTTCAGACATCCAATGCCTCAAACTCTGCTTGCACATCAGCCAGACCTGGATGCCCAGTGCCTACCTTAATCTCAAACCAACCAAGACCAAAAACAACAAACCAAGAACAGTACTAACTTGGGTCAATGACATGAACTTTGACGGCTTCAAACACCACCTTCCACAGAACGTAAAATCACTTGGATTCACCATGGATACCAACCTCACCCTCAAGGGACACACTGCCCAAAAAAACCATAGATGGCCTGTTACCAGCTCTCTCTTTTAAATAATCTGGATTTAATTGTGGATCAAAGGTCACTAGAGACATTGCGGAGCTTGTGGGCAGACTGGGCCCTCTGGAGGTGGCAGCCCAAGAAAATGCAGCAAATGCAATGGAGTTAAAGGAGGCTGGGATTTTATATGCTGAACTTCTAGAGCGACTGCAATTAATAGATCAGAGGGCCTATATACAACGGACGCACTCAGAAGAGGACAGGTCAGGCACCATATTGGTCTGACTAATTCGGCCACCACCTTCCCCTACTCCCATATTGTCCCTTGATACACACTCACAAGGATTGGTGACTACGCAGGTAGAGATTAATACGGCATTCCGCGATTATTATGCGGAGCTTTACTCTGCGCCGGCGCCCCTCCCCAAAGGCTCTATCTGACTTTGTCTCGCGCATCCCTGCCAAATATTCTAGACACTGATAAAGAGGACCTAGCGGCCCCTATTACGGTCACTGAGATACGTGGAGCCATTAAAGACTTGGCTCATAACAAAGTGCCGGGCTCGGTCGGCCTCCCCATAGAATTCTATTCCGCCTTTGCATCACAGTTGGTGCCACAATTGGAGAAACTTTATAGTGCGGCCCTCCAGAGGGAACGTTGCCCCCCACCATCAGGGAAGCATTAGTGATGTCCCTGTTAAAGCCAGATAAGCCGCCTGCTGAATTGTCCTCGTATAGACCTCTATCAATCCTTAATACCGAGTATAAAATACTGAGTAAAATTCTAGCCTGCTGCCTGCTTGCCTTACTTCCGCGGTTGATACATACTGACCAATGTGGTTTTGTGCCCCACCGTAATACCTCATTGAATATACTTCGGCTATTTGGGATAATGGATGCAGCCCGTAGTCAGTACCCCTATGCCGGATGCCTCTCCTTAGATATCCAGCAAGCTTTTGACACCCTGGGATGGGATTGTATGCTCGCAACATTGATGTGGTATGGGATCCCTCCGGAGTATCTTAAATGGGTGAAACTATTATATTCCTTAGCCACAGCCAGGGCTAAAATGGGCCAACATATATCCTAATCTTACCAGATACTTTGTGGGACCCGTCAAGGATGTCCCATGTCCTTACTTCTTTTTGTATTGGGAGTGGATCCACTTGCCCAGCATCTCCGCCATGCAATGCCGAACATTGGAATCCCAATTGGACAGGTTGTTCATTCGGTGTCCCTGCACGCCGACGATATGCTCCTGTATCTTAAAGATCTCCGGACGGATATAGATGAACTGGCCCAGCTACTCTCCCAGTTTGGCTCCATGTCAGGTCTACAAATAAACGCCATTAAGTCCTGCGGGTATTCCTTCTATGGCATTCATAAAGAGACCACTCTCCAATTTGGTGACCTACAATTAAAAACGGAACCTGATTCCTTCCGTTATTTAGGAATTTAGATTTATAGGGAAACATGTGCTATACTGGAGGGAAACTTGGTACGTACAGTTAACTCCCTGAGGTCTCTGGTGTCCTTCTGGGTCAGACTACCCGTATCCATTGCAGGCAGGCTGGTGCTGGCAAAAATGGTGATGTTAACACAGTTATTGTACCATTTTGTGAATTTCCCGCTGGTGGTCCCGACCTGGGTATTTAAGCTCATGAACTTCATGATGATTGATCTTGTCTGGGGAAAGGGGCGTCGCAGAGTTAGCCTGTCTAAATTGCAAATGCCGGCGTCCAGCTGCGGAATGGTGGCCCCAGACTTTAAAGCCTACTGCATAGCTGGACAGCTGCAATGGTTATCATATTGGTCAGCAGGCCATAACCTGTTTGAATAGGGTACACAACTGTGCATCTGCAACAAGAGAAGCTCCATACACTGTTAAGTCCATTGTCCACGTTATCGCACGTAGACTCACTATCGTTGCGCACTGCCCTGTTGTTTTGGAGAATGGCCTTAAAGTATTCTAACACACGTACATCATATACTCCAAATATTCCACTCTGTGGTCTTCCGACCTCCACAGGCACATTGACGGCCCGTAGGCTACCTCCCTGGGATCAGACCGGGGTAATGACAGTTGGTTCCCTGTTCGTGGATGGAGTCTGCCCCATGCAGAATTAGTACAAGTTCACAGATTGCCCGATTCTTTTTTCCTGACTCATGCTAGTATTCTCCACTATTTGCGCAAATATTGGGTAGCGGATAATAAAGTACCTGCCACTTCTGAGTTTCTCCGAGCACTGCACACAATGGGGCAGGGGAACCATTTGGTACGTTGGCTCTACCGTGGTTTGAGGGATCATCTCATGATTTCGCTCACCCCTTGAAACTTAAATGGGAATCCGATCTGACTAGAGAACTAACTGACAAGGAATGGGCCCACATTTTAGAGTACCTCAAAAGCATCTCCCATAATACCCGATTTAAATTTATTCTGTTTTCAATATTACACAGGGCGTATTTAACACCATACAAACTGCCCACAATGTACCCCAGAGCATCGGAGTGCCCGTGTTGTTGCTCACCCAATTCTGAAATCATACATATGCTTTGGTCTTGCCCTTCTCTCACAGAGTATTGGGAGAGAATTCAGGGGCCCTCTCACGGCTGATGGGAGTACATAACTGGACATCGTTGGAATTTTGTATATTGGGTATGTCCCCGCTGCCGAAAACGGCCAGGAGATTGATTGCACAAGGCTGGAAGTCTCCTCGGGCTCCTAGAATGGGATCTTGGGGGGAGGAGGTGCTGCGTTGGGGCTCCGCTGAAGGGGAGACACTGCGGCGGGAGGAGTATAGGGGCCTTCGCAAGAAGCCAATTTTGTTGGATTGGGCTGTGCTACTTGAACAGTTCAGCGAACAAATATCTGAGATATGATGGGCGACATGGAGGTTTCACTTAGTTTTCCTGGAGGACACGAACTTAGACATTCTGCCTCCTCCTGAGGCACATCGGGCCCCCAAACCTAATACTGATGATAACTCCATCAACACTAGGACAACCCAAACTTGTTCTGGGGGGATGGGTTAGGGAGTTCTGGGGATTGTTTCATATATCCTTTTTATTAATATTATTGTATGATTATGGTGGCCATTTCATTACAATGCCTACGTTGCTCCTTTCTGTTTCTGTATACCTACAACTTTGTCTGTACTACCAGAAGTTGTATATGACGGCACGTATATGTTGCTATTGTACCAGCACCAGTCTGAAAAACAGTAATAAAATATGTTTTTAAAAACAAAGTGCTTATTCAAAGCCCGTACTGCTGCTTCAAAATCATCATATGCCCCAGTATTTGGTAAGTCTGTGAATAATTCATAAAGTTAATCGCCCCCCCATGAGCAGCATCATGGATCTTTTGACCGCTCCCTCTGTTTTGCACATAGCGCAAAAGTAATGCTCTAACCGACCAATCCACTTCCTCCACCTCGGAGCAGCCGTTGCAGGATCCTCTAGCTGACTGAATAAGGGAAGCGCTGTAACTAGGGGATGCAAGTAGCGTTCATGCGCAGGAGCTTCCGTCGCATTCTGCGCTCCTGTTGACATTACTGCATCACCAATGAGATTCACTTGTAGACATGATACTCGTCATGTGACGCCTTATCCCTAGAATCTGCTTGTGCTGCCCAGTCTTAGTGACTTACTTGTAGCATCTGCGGTAACCTCCACCCTGTTGGCAGCGCACCCTCCCTGGGCAAACATACCAGGCCTGCCATGGGCCTGGAATCGCCACAGGCTTGCGGATTCAGAATCGTCATGTTAGCTGGCTAACCTCACGCGTTCAGCTGGACTGTACTTTCACTGTGTTGTTCTGAGCCTGTTGTGACAGGTGCATCAGCAGCTTCTCCAATCCACTCAGAGCTGTTTCATCAAGGAAACCACCCTCGGCCTCCGCCATGTCTGTCGCCTTTCTCTGTCAGCCCTGCCTGGGCATGCCTCTCGAACAGCGCACGCCATCTGTGTGCACGCCGTCGCGGAGCTGTTCACTGCCAGGGTCGTCCCGCCTCGTCGCCAATGTAGCGGGGCAACACCCAGAGCCCGGCCTCGTGTTGGTCCTAACAACAGCCAGCAATAATAACACACCACACTTTGGCTGAGTACTACGTGCACTAGCCCCGAGCGGCATAGGTGTAGTGGCCTCACCAAATTACGGCCTAAGCCTCGGGATGTGGAGCGGGGAAATAATGGGGGCGACACCACTGTGCTACGGCATGGGCGGGGAAGTCTCGAGCGACTTCCGCCCGTTTATTTTATACTCTCTCTGGCCACGCCTGGCCAGAGAGTAATACATTGTATGTTAGCCCATCCGGGTTAAAGGTCTGGGGGCCGATGCTCTCTCGGTAACTAGACTGCTACATCCTATCCCAAGTCAGTGTTCAAACATAATAATCAAAATCAACACATAAAGTCTGTGAGTCGCTGACTTGGTCTTGGGTTGGGTCTCAGGTCGTATCGTGGGTGACGATCTGCTCGAGTCACTTGGGTGTCGCCTGGTGACGACACAATGGGGGTCACTGTTGTTTCGACTTCTGTGGCCACGGGCGATGGTGCGCTCATTGTGGCATGTTCATCAGCTGGTTGAGGCGCTAGATCTTCCACTGTCGTATCTCCACTTTCTGATGGGTTGGAATGGAGTTGGGTCGATTCAGAGTCCTGCACCTGTTTGAACCAGGATATGTTACGGGTGATAACTTCTCGGCCCCTTTGAGCCGTGATGGCTGTTCCGTTGATCTTCACTACAGTCCACGTCCCAGGCTCATATGCTGTGCGGAACTTTCCTCCGCTGCGGCGGTTCCTCACTAACACTGTGCATCCGGGCATGATGATTCTGGCCTTGGCTCTTCTCTTCTTCTTAGCCCGCTCGTTTGTCGTTGTCCTTCGTGCTTGAGTGTGAGCGGGGTCATATGGTTCTGGAGCCCATCTGTCTGCAGCTGGTAGGGTGTCGCGCCGGGGCCCGGATAGCATTAGGGACCAGGGGGTCCTTTGAGTCATGCAGTGTGGTGTGCTGCGATACTCGCGTAGGAATTTGTGCATCGCCACTTCCGGATCAGCCTGCTCAGCGACTGCGATTCGCAGGACCTTATTGAGAGTCCTCATGAAGCGCTCTGCTTCACCGTTAGCTTGCGGCCATTGGGGCGTGATGCGGTGGTGATGCACCCCTAGCCGTTCCAGCATGCTTTTGAATTCTGTCCCTTGAAATGGGGGCCCATTGTCGGTCTTGACTTCCTGAGGTAAACCAAAGAGTGCAAACGTCTTCTCTAGCACTGGTTGTAGGTCAGCAAAAGATGTGGAAGCAATCACCTCAACTACGGGGTACTTAGAGAAAGCGTCGATCACTACTGCCGTTGCCCGGCCGTCTGGGAAGCTTCCGAAGTCGAGACTTATGCATGACCACGGCGATGTGGCAGGATCTTTTGTTATCACAGGCGCTGGGCATTCTTGGCTGCTAGTGAGCTGGCAGGGTCTACAGTTCCTTACTAGTGCATCGACGGCGGCTTCAAGTCCTGGGAACCACACCTTTTCCCTCATGCGAGACTTCATTCGTGTAGTCCCTTGATGTCCTTCATGGGCTAGGGAGGTAGCTCGCTCCTGCAAGCTTGCTGGAATAACTAGACGAGATCCTCTTAGTATCACTCCATCTGCTGCGGTGCTCAGCTCGTCCCGCACTTTGCAGAATTTTCCTAGCCGGTCTCGGTCCGTTGTGTTCCATCCATTCGCTCCATGTAGAAAATCTTCCCACGATCCTTTCTGGAGTGACTATAGTACTCTCATGCTGGTCTCTTGCTTGATTTTGTCAAGAGTGAGAGCCCATGGGCAGGTCCACTGAGACACCATGTCGACATACTCTTCAGTCTTGAGCTCTTGGTCGCCACCGTCTGCTACTGCCTCTGGCGGGTGTCGTGACAGGAAGTCTGCCGGGTTCTTCGCTCCAGGGCGATATACCACCTCCATGCGGTAGTGCTGAACTTTATCGCCCAGCGTTCAATCCGCGGCGGGGGATGAGGTGTGGTGCCTCTGAACAGTGGAACGAGTGGCTGATGGTCAGTCACCACTCGGAACGGATGCCCTCTGACCTACAAGTGGAAATGGTTGCACGCCCACTTGATGGCTAGTGCTTCCCTTTCGAACTGGGAATATCTGGCTTCAGTTGGAGTAAGAGCCTTGCTTGCAAATGCAAGTGGGGTCCATTTTCCGTGTTCCGTCTCTTGAGTCAGGAGTGCTCCGAGTCCTACTGGGCTGGCATCCACTATGAGTTCTGTCATCTGTGTGGTGTCAAAGTATGTCATGGTGGTCTACCCTAGGAGCGCCGTCTTGATTTTCTGGAATGCGTTCTCTTCTTCTTGACCCCACTTCCAGGCTGCATCCTTCTTGGTCAGGGCGCGTAGCGGCTCTGCTAGCGTGGCCAGGTTCGGTATGAACCGCCCGCAGTAGGTGGCCATGCCTAGGAAGCTTCGAACCTCTGATGCGGTTATCGGGCCGGGGCTTGTAGGATGACTTATGACTTCTTCGGGCCCACCATGACTCCGTCCTGGCTGAATACGTATCCGAAAAAGTCGATAGACCGCTGGAAGAATGAACATTTCTCCCGGTGACCCCGTGTTTGGCTAAGCGTTGGAGCGTGGCTCGGAGGTGGCGGCGGTGTTCTTCCATGGTTACCGAGTGTATCAAAATGTCATCACTGACATTTAGCACTCCGGGGAGCCTTGATAGTAGTTCCCGGATGGTATTCTGAAATATTTCTGCCGCAGACGAGATCCCAAAGTTCAGTCTTCGGTAGCGGCGCAGCCCAATGTGGGTCAAGAAGGTCGTGATGTATCTGCTCTCCTCGGCTAGCCTCAGCTGATGGTATCCCGCATTGAGGTCGAGTTTGGAGAACCAGCGGGATCCATTCAGGTCGGCTAGGATATCATCCACGGTCGGGGTCAGATGCCTTTCACGTTTAATCACCTGATTAGGCAACCACATGTCGATGCGGAGTGGAATTTTGCCAGGTTGTTTCGGCTTCTCTGCGATTACCATGGGAGATACCCAGGGCATTGGCCCAGTGACCTTCTCGATGACTCCAAGTTGTTTGAGGTGTTGGAGCTCCTTCTCAACGAGTGGCCTGAGATGGAACGGTATCCGTTTATGCCTCAAGGCTACTGGTTTCACAGCCTTGTCAATGTGTAATTTGATCGGGGCCTTTTTGATGCATCTGAGTCCTTCAAAAAGTTGCGGACACAGTCCCAGGAGGTCTTTCATCTGTAGGTCTTTGACTGCATTGGCAAACGTGCCCAGGCCAAGATCCTCGGCTGTGTGGCTTCCTACCAGGATGTCGGCCTCTCTGTTGACCACATGAAACGTGGTGGTGACTTCATGTCCTTCTGCCTTCACCTGGACTGTCATCTTTCCCTTGAGCGGCAGTGGTGTCTGGCTGCCATATGTGAGAATCCTTACATGCGACGGGGACAGCACTGGCTTCGGGTTGAGTCGTTTGTACTGCTGGGACCCCATCACATTGACGGATTCACCGGTGTCAATCAGCGCTGTGACCTGAGATCCGGCGATGTTGATAGTACAGGTGGGCTGCGGACGCCTCTTCCGTTTCACATCACTCGCGAATGATATGAGGTAGCACTCGCCTTCTTCATCTGTTGACGAATCTTCAAGATATTGCTTTGGTCGCACGGACGTGCGGGTTACCTTTGGGTTTTCAGACTCTTCCAGTGAGAGGTGTCTCACTGCCTTTGATGGCGGGCGTCGCCCTCTAGCTCCTCGGATTCGCAATCCTCCTCTGCACACCACTGCGAAGTGGTTGGGAATGCCGCATTTGGAACATGTTCGCCCTTGTGCCGGGCATTCTGTCTGGGGATGTTCGTCTCTGCCGCAGTATCCGCAGCATGACCCTTGCGTACTTCCCCCTGGCCTCTGGCCGCGGGTGCTTCGGCTTTGGGTGCGAATGGCATCTGCTCTTTCTGTCTTCACCGTGATTTGTTTCTCTGCCTGTTGGGTTAACGCAATATCCATCGCTGTTGACCTGGCGTCGGACAGGTCATGTGATCTGGCTAAAATGAGCATATCCTCCAATGTGATACCTGGTTGACGCAGGATGAGGGTCCGGAAGTTCTTGTTCCGGCACCCTTGGATCACCTGGACCCTAACTACCTTGTTCTGGTCATCGTCCGTACACATACTTGCTAACTCACGCAGCTGCGCGTGGAAGGCGTCAATCGACTCCTCTTCTCTCTGACGTGCCTGTCGCAGTTTAAACCTCTCGTAGTCGGGGTTCAGCTGAGGGTCAAAATGCGCGTTTAGGGCTGTCACTGCTGCCGTGTAGTCGTTGGGCAAGCCAGTGTTTGGTAGATGAGCGAATAGCTTGTAAATTTCATCACCAGCAAAGTGTAACAGTAAGGACCTCTTCACTGCGCCATCCATTTCCCGCGTCGCTGTGAAGTAATTATCTAGCCTGCTGACCCAGAGTGTCCATCTGGGCGACGCTGTGCCCGGGTCGATAAGCTCGCTAAATGGAGGTAGTGCATTGATGTGGGAGTGCTGCGGCACTTGCTGCACCAGTGGGGGTCGCGGGTGTTGGGCTGGTGGAGCTTGTGGTGGCGCTGCGTGTGCTCCTTGCTCATTCATTCTCACACGTGTGCGGTGTGCAGCTGTCCAGATGTGGCACAGTTGCGGTGCTCTGGTGTGTGCTACTTGCTTGACTTCTCACTCCGCTTCGTGTTGTAAGCCTGTGGGTTGTCTTCCTTGCTTATCTAGTCCTGTGTGTGTGATGTCTATTCTCCTCTTGTCCCCTTTTATTTTCTCCTCTGTCTTTGCTGATTGTTGATGGTCTAGACATGCTCTGTGTGCCCTAAAGTGCCTCCTGCACATTGCTCAGGGCGGTGGCATTGGATTTGGGCTTCGGCAAAACCAGCTGGCAGCACACTTGACTCACGTGCGCACTGTGCTCCGTTTGGCAGCAGGTGGCGGTCTGTGCATGCTCGCGCTACCGTGAGGGACGCAAGCAAGGGAAGACTGGGCCTCCTGTACGGGTCCGCTGCGACGTTCGGCACTCTCGTTGATGCACAGGGCCAGTTAGGGCGATTTGCTTGCGGTCGCTGGTGCGCGAGTGTGACGCCGCTGGGGCTTTCACCTTACAGGTCAATTGCACAGCTGTCCGCCGATCAGCAAGGCCTCCCTGCAGCTGCCGGCTTTCGTCAACGTGCGCCGGTGCAGAGGTGTCAGGATACACGCTGCCGGGCCGTCGGACAGCTCCTCCGCACTCAATGGGGTGAGCGCTGCTGGGTGTGGGCGCCGATTGCCCACCGTCGTCGCCAGTGTAGTGGCCTCACCAAATTACGGCCTAAGCCTCGGGATGCGGAGCGGGGAAATAATGGGGACGACACCACTGTGTAACGGTATGGGCGGGGAAGTCTCGAGCGACTTACGCCCGTTTATTTTATACTCTCTCTGGCCACGCCTGGCCAGAGAGTAATACATTGTATGTTAGCCCATCCGGGCTAAAGGTCTGGGGGCCGATGCTCTCTCGGCAACTAGACTGCTACATCCCATCCCAAGTCAGTGTTCAAACATAATAATCAAAATCAACACATAAAGTCTGTGAGTCACTGACTTGGTCTTGGGTTGGGTCTCAGGTCGTATCGTGGGTGACGATCTGCTCGAGTCACTTGGGTGTCGCCTGGTGACGACACAATGGGGGTCACTGTTGTTTCGACTTCTGTGGCCACGGGCGATGGTGCGCTCATTGTGGCATGTTCATCAGCAGGTTGAGGCGCTAGATCTTCCACTGTCGTATCTCCACTTTCTGATGGGTTGTAATGGAGTTGGGCCGATTCAGAGTCCTGCACCTGTTTGAACCAGGATATGTTACGGGCCCCTTTGAGCCGTGATGGCTGTTCCGGTGATCTTCACTACAGTCCACGTCCCAGGCTCATATGCTGTGCGGAACTTTCCTCCGCTGCGGCGGTTCCTCACTAACACTGTGCATCCGGGCATGATGATTCTGGCCTTGGCTCTTCTCTTCTTGTTAACCCGCTCGTTTGTCGTTGTCCTTCGTGCTTGAGTGTGAGCGGGGTCATATGGTTCTGGAGCCCATCTGTCTGCAGCTGGTAGTGTGTCGCGCCGGGGCCCGGCTAGCATTAGGTACCAGGGGGTCCTTTGAGTCATGGAGTGTGGTGTGCTGCGATACTCGCGTAGGAATTTGTGCATCGCCACTTCCGGATCAGCCTGCTCAGCGACTGCGATTCGCAGGACCTTATTGAGAGTCCTCATGAAGCGCTCTGCTTCACCGTTAGCTTGCGGCCATTGGGGCGTGATGCGGTGGTGATGCACCCCTAGCCGTTCCAGCATGCTTTTGAATTCTGTCCCTTGAAATGGGGGCCCATTGTCGGTCTTGACTTCCTGAGGTAAACCAAAGAGTGCAAACGTCTTCTCTAGCACTGGTTGTAGGTCAGCAAAAGATGTGGAAGCAATCACCTCAACTACGGAGTACTTAGAGAAAGCGTCGATCACTACTGCCGTTGCCCGGCCGTCTGGGAAGCTTCCGAAGTCGAGACGTATGCGTGACCACGGGGATGTGGCAGGATCTTTTGTTATCACAGGCGCTGGGCATTCTTGGCTGCTAGTGAGCTGGCAGGGTCTACAGTTCCTTACTAGTGCATCGACAGCGGCTTCAAGTCCTGGAAACCACACCTTTTCCCTCATGCAAGACTTCATTCGTGTAGTCCCTTGATGTCCTTCATGGGCTAGGGAGGTAGCTCGCTCCTGCAAGCTTGCTGGAATAACTAGACGAGATCCTCTTAGTATCACTCCATCTGCTGCGGTGCTCAGCTCGTCCCGCACTTTCCAGAATGTTCCTAGCCGGTCTCGGTCCGTTGTGTTCCATCCATTCGCTCCATGTAGAAAATCTTCCCACGATCCTTTCTGGAGTGACTGTAGTACTCTCATGCTGGTCTCTTGCTTGATTTCGTCAAGAGTGAGAGCCCATGGGCAGGTCCACTGAGACACCATGTCGATATACTCTTCAGTCTTGAGCTCTTGGTCGCCACCGTCTGCTACTGCCTCTGGCGGGTGTCGTGACAGGAAGTCTGCCGGGTTCTTCGCTCCAGGGCGATATACCACCTCCATGCGGTAGTGCTGCAACTTTATCGCCCAGCGTTCAATCCGTGGCGGGGGATGAGGTGTGGTGCCTCTGAACAGTGGAACGAGTGGCTGATGGTCAGTCACCACTCGGAACGGATGCCCTCTGACCTACAAGTGGAAATGGTTGCACGCCCACTTGATGGCTAGTGCTTCCCTTTCGATCTGGGAATATCTGGCTTCAGTTGGAGTGAGAGCCTTGCTTGCAAATGCAAGTGGGGTCCATTTTCCGTGTTCCGTCTCTTGAGTCAGGAGTGCTCCGAGTCCTACTGGGCTGGCATCCACTATGAGTTCTGTCATCTGTGTGGTGTCAAAGTATGTCATGGTGGTCTACCTTAGGAGCGCCGTCTTTATTTTCTGGAATGCGTTCTCTTCTTCTTGGCCCCACTTCCAGGCTGCATCCTTCTTGGTCAGGGCGCGTAGCGGCTCTGCTAGCGCGGCCAGGTTCGGTATGAACCGCCCGCAGTAGGTAGCCATGCCGAGGAAGCTTCGAACCTCTGATGCGGTTATCGGGCCGGGGCTTGTAGGATGACTTGTGACTTCTTCGGGCCCACCATGACTCCGTCCTGGCTGAATATGTATCCGAAAAAGTCGATAGACCGCTGGAAGAATGAACATTTCTCCCGGTGACCCCGTGTTCGGCTAAGCGTTGGAGCGTGGCTCGGAGGTGGCGGCGTGTTCTTCCATGGTTGCCGAGTGTATCAAAATGTCATCACTGACATTTAGCACTCCGGGGAGCCCTGATAGTAGTTCCCGGATGGTATTCTGAAATATTTCTGCCGCAGACGAGATCCCAAAGTTCAGTCTTCGGTAGCGGCGCAGCCCAATGTGGGTCAAGAAGGTCGTGATGTATCTGCTCTCCTCGGCTAGCCTCAGCTGATGGTATCCCGCATTTAGGTCGAGTTTGGAGAACCAGCGGGATCCATTCAGGTCGGCTAGGATATCATCCACGGTCGGGGTCAGATGCCTTTCACGTTTAATCACCTGATTAGGCAACCGCATGTCGATGCGGAGTTGAATTTTGCCAGGTTGTTTCGGCTTATCTGCGATTACCATGGGAGATACCCAGGCTATTGACCCAGTGACCTTCTCGATGACTCCTAGTTGTTCGAGGTGTTGGAGCTCCTTCTCAACGAGTGGCCTGAGATGGAACGGTATCCGTCTATGCCTCAAGGCTACTGGTTTCACGGCCTTGTCAATGTGTAATTTGATCGGGGCCTTTTTGATGCATCTGAGTCCTTCAAAAAGTTGCGGGAACAGTCCCAGGAGGTCTTCCGTCTGTAGGTCTTTGACTGCATTGGCAAACGTGACCAGGCCAAGATCCTCAGCTGTGTGGCTTCCTACCAGGATGTCGGCCTCTCTGTTGACCACGTGAAACGTGGTGGTGACTTCATGTCCTTCTGCCTTCACCTGGACTGTCATCTTTCCCTTGAGCGGCAGTGGTGTCTGGCTGCCATATGTGAGAATCCTTACATGCGACGGGGACAGCACTGGCTTCGGGTTGAGTCGTTTGTACTGCTGGGACCCCATCACATTGACGGATGCACCGGTGTCAATCAGCGCGGTGACCTGAGATCCGGCGATGTTGATAGTACAGGTGGGCTGCGGACGCCTCTTCCGTTTCACATCACTCGCGAATGATATGAGGTAGCACTCGCCTTCTTCATCTGTTGACGAATCTACAAGATATTGCTTTGGTCGCACGGACGTGCGGGTTACCTTTGGGTTTTCAGACTCTTCCAGTGAGAGGTGTCTCACTGCCTTTGATGGCGGGCGTCGCCCTCTAGCTCCTCGGATTCGCAATCCTCCTCTGCACACCACTGCGAAGTGGTTGGGAATGCCGCATTTGGAACATGTTCGCCCTTGTGCCGGGCATTCTGTCTGGGGATGTTCGTCTCTGCCACAGTATCCGCAGCATGACCCTTGCGTACTTCCCCCTGGCCTCCGGCCGCGGGTGCTTCGGCTTTGGGTGCGATTTCTGTCTTCACCGTGATTTGTTTCTCTGCCTGTTGGGTTAACGCGATATCCATCGCTGTTGACCTGGCGTCGGACAGGTCATGTGATCTGGCTAAAATGAGCATATCCTCCAATGTGATACCTGGTTGACGCAGGATGAGGGTCCGGAAGTTCTTGTTCCGGCACCCTTGGATCACCTGGACCCTAACAACCTTGTTCTGGTCATCGTCCGTACACATACTTGCTAACTCACGCAGCTGCGCGTGGAAGGCGTCAATCGACTCCTCTCTGACGTGCCTGTCGCAGTTTAAACCTCTCATAGTCGGGGTTCAGCTGAGGGTCAAAATGCGCGTTTAGGGCTGTCACTGCTGCCGTGTAGTCGTTGGGCAAGCCAGTGTTTGGTAGATGAGCGAATAGCTTGTAAATTTCATCACCAGCAAAGTGTAACAGTAAGGACCTCTTCACTACGCCATCCATTTCCCGCGTCGCTGTGAAGTAATTATCTAGCCTGCTGACCCAGAGTGTCCATCTGGGCGACGCTGTGGCCGGGTCGATAAGCTCGCTAAATGGAGGTAGTGCATTGATCTGGGAGTGCTGCGGCACTTGCTGCACCAGTGGGGTTCGCGGGTGTTGGGCTGGTGGAGCTTGTGGTGGCGCTGCGTGTGCTCCTTGCTCATTCATTCTCACACGTGTGCGGTGTGCAGCTGTCCAGATGTGGCACAGTTGCGGTGCTCTGGTGTGTGCTACTTGCTTGACTTCTCACTCCGCTTCGTGTTGTAAGCCTGTGGGTTGTCTTCCTTGCTTATCTAGTCCTGTGTGTGTGATGTCTATTCTCCTCTTGTCCCCTTTTAGTTTCTCCTCTGTCTTTGCTGATTGTTGATGGTCTAGACGTGCTCTGTGTGCCCTAAAGTGCCTCCTGCACATTGCTCAGGGCGGTGGCATTGGATTTGGGCTTCGGCAAAACCAGCTGGCAGCACACTTGACTCACGTGCGCACTGTGCTCCGTTTGGCAGCAGGTGGCGGTCTGTGCATGCTCGCGCTACCGCGAGGGACGCAAGCAAGGGAAGACTGGGCCTCCTGTATGGGTCCGCTGCGACGTTCGGCCCTCTCGTTGATGCACAGGGCCAGTTAGGGCAATTTGCTTGCGGTCGCTGGTGCGCGAGCGTGACGCCGCTGGGTCTCCCACCTTACAGGGCGATTGCACAGCCGTCCGCCGATCAACACGGCCTCCCTGCAGCTGACGGCTTTCGTCAACGTGCGCCGGTGCAGAGGTGTCAGGATACATGCTGCCGGGCCGTCGGACAGCTCCTCCGCACTCAATGGGGTGAGCGCTGCTGGGTGTGGGTGCCGATTGCCCACCGTCGTCGCCAGTGTAGTGGCCTCACCAAATTACGGCCTAAGCCTCGGGATGTGGAGCGGGGAAATAATGGAGATGACACCACTGTGTAACGGTATGGGCGGGGAAGTCTCGAGCGACTTCCGCCCGTTTATTTTATACTCTCTCTGGCCACGCCTGGCCAGAGAGTGATATATTGTATGTTAGCCCATCCGGGCTAAAAGTCTGGGGGCAGATGCACTCGCAACTAGACTGCTACATCAGACACCTTTATTTCTAACCTTTGGGCCAGGCCCGTCCCTCCGGGTGCAGGTGGTAACAAAGTATCGTAGTGGCGGGGTGGCTCACTACAAATACCAAATGCAAAGTTAGTTAATAGCCTGCAAGCAGTCCATGTGACCGCACGTGTTTGTTTTTATCACTATTTTCGTATCACCGTGCTTTTAATTGGAAACTTAACTGCCAACGTAAAGTGAAAGATTTACTTTTGCATGTGTGCTTTTATTTTGTTTCCTATGAAGCAATTGGGTTGAAATGCCTGTATGTCTATATTAGAAATGTAGTTATTTTCTTAATTACGTTTCAAGGGGTTACATGTACCAGCCTTAAACCACGTGCAGCAGGCACCCTCATCTATTAACATAGCTACACAATAGAATGCAAACAGATAAACAGTTAGGGGCCAATCACCTTCTTTATGTAAAGAGAGCCTGGACTCACTTCCCTCACCTGCTTCAAAAAGCTGACTGTTGTGGGCCCCCATATTCTCTTGTGTAAGATCTGAGCATGTTATATTTCACTTGCATTTAACATCTAGCTTTCAGTGTTTGTGGGTAGGCTGTTCAATTGTTTGTGAGAACCCACGTCGTTACACCCTTGTTGTTCATCATAATGCCATCTCTTAGGACACTCCCTTGAGAAAATCAATTTAGCCTGCCTTTGTAATACTCAGGACTATAGATAGGCCAGTACATCTTGCAGAATGTTTGGGATGTAAATTCAGTCTCTACCAGTGTAGAATCTTAATTCACGTAATAAGGCTCTGCCAGTATTTCATTAAATATTGGCAGATCCTGGTTTCGATCTGCAATTTCTGAGGCAACATACATACGCATGCCAGATGTTTAGTGTATTGGCAAATCATGATCAGAATGAATTTCTTTCTGTATCAGATTGAGGCAGCAGACTGAGCATAATGTGTATTAATGCTAAATACAGTGTAGTATTTTATGGTACAGATATAAGAATGTATTAGCTACAGTTACAGTTACCTTTTTTTTGTTATTCGCATCAGTTTTTTGTTCAACGTGTTTTTAACGCTTCGTACTGGCATATTTTTTTTGTTTCAGATCGGCATGTTTTTTGCATCAGCATTGTATCAGCATTTTTAATGTTTCCACATTTTTCCACTACTGCTTTACTGTATTTTAAATCGACGCTGCAGATATATAGTATTAACAGTGATCATTTACTGTTATACTTTATATTATACTAGAACTACTAAACAGCTTCTCTTAAAATAACATTTAATACATGTTTATAAGCGTTATCAAAAAAATAAATTAACCATATGGTGGCATGACTCCATGCTACTGCACCCTACACCACTCTACTCTTCACCTCTGCACTCTACCCTGCACCACTCCACGCCACTACTCTCTACTCTGAAATAATCTACTTTACGCCACTGCACTCAAGACCACTGCACTCCATACCACTCTACTCCACTCTGCTCCACTTCATTCTACTCTACGCCATTGCACTCTACACCAATGCACTCTACGCCAGTCTACTCTGAACCACTGTAGTCCACTCTATGATACTCCACAATACTACACTCAATGATGCTATACTCCATTAAACTCTACTACACTGTATGACACTCTACTCCACTCTGACAGCCCATTCTACAATACTCTACTCCAATCTATACCACTCTATGACACTACTCCACTCTACGTTTCTCTACGCAACACCCTCTACGCCACACCATTCCACTTTACTCCACTCTATTCTACAACTCACTTATCTACTGCTCCACTCTATGCCACTCAACACTCACACTATATGCCACTCCACTCTACACCACTCCACTCTACAACACTCTACTCCACTCTGTCATTACACTCTCCTACACTACTCCACTCTATGCCACTCCACTCTAGTCCACTCTACACCACTTTACTCTACAGGACTCTACTCCACCCCCTGTACGCCACGCAACTCTACACAACTTCATGGCACTTTACTCCACTCTGACACACTACTCCACTCAACTCTACTTCACTCCACGCCCTTCCACTCGACAACACTCTACGCCACTCCCCTCTATACCACTCCATGACACTGTACTTCACTCCACGTCACTAAAATCTACTTTACACCACTCTACAACTCTATGCCACTCCATAACACTCCACTCTCTTTTACCCCAATAACTTTTAGCCATACTGAACCACAGCCACACTAGTGTACAGCATAGCTAAAACATATTGGCAATGCCATTAGCTCTTGCATAGGCGATACCTATTGGCTGGGCCAATGTTTGTTTTTATGAAGAGATCACATTCACTCTGCCATCTCACACACTGAGCAGACCGACTTTAAATGCGCGCACCCCAGACCAGGTCTGGAATACAAATACAGAGCAGCTTTTGACACCATACTCCAGACCTCAGACATAAAGCTAGAGCCTACTAGGGTTCAGTGTGGCTCTACCCAGAGTCATACATTTGCCCTGGAGAAAGGTTTGGCGTGATGGCGGCGGGGCAGTAGAAGATGCAGACATGGAATTGGAAGCTTTCACACACAAGTGCACCCTTGTGATTTTGTCATCCAATGATCGAGCTCAGCTACACGACGCCTCGACCGGCAAAACCAAAGATCATTCACACCCAAAATGCAGCCAGGCTCAGGGCCTCTCACACTAATGCCTGGGGCCACTGGAACTGTGCCTTTCTGAGGCTGCAGGGGCATCTGCATAATCATGGATTTGCTGTGTTTGCCACACAACCCAGCATCAGCTGCATAAATTACAGATTTTATCCAAAATAATGTTTCTACCTCAAGCAGATCAAAAGTTACTAAACAAAAAAGTGCTACCTATAATTCCAGAGGCAGATCATTTGAAAAGGTTAACCGGCCAACTTCAAGCTGCTGATTTCTGTATTCAGGTATCAAACTTGCACTAAAAAGGTGCACCTTTGCATAGACAGTATTAAAATAACTAAAAGAAACTGCTACACATTGTGCCACATTAATCCGCATAATTTGTCTTTTCTTGGTGCGTACTATTGTCCTCAACTGCCACATAATTCCAGTGGCCTTACTTACTATACCAAAATCCTACACTGTTATGAAGTTGTGTAGGTTAACAGTTCGACTACTGACTATATTGACAACGTACTCAATGTACGTCATAAAACCCTTACACAATTGTGTTTATATTTCTGGTTCTGGAGCTCACACAATGACGCTCTATCATCCTGACCTGCTGGATGAACGTGATCGCTAGTACTAGGCATCTGTACTCCGCCCTGCTCGCTACCGTTCCTTTACAGTACTGAGACACCCACACTCTTCTTGCAATTGGCTGATTTGTAGTGCACTGTTATGCTACCACAAATCACACCACAACTACCAAAGAACTCTCACTGTGCACATTATCCTGAACAGAAATTCGTACCCGTATCCCAGTACCGAGACACCTGCAAACTTTGTCAATGCACCATTGTCCAGATATTCTTATTGACTGATATCCATGTACTGAGACGTCCACAGAGCTCTCCCAGTGCACCCCCATCTTGACAGCTCCATGCAGCCCTATACCAGCCCTCATACAGGCATCCCAAAAGACAGTCTATATTCATACCTAACAAGCAAAGTACCTCTGTCCTGGCCTGTGGCGTGTTTTTCAGGATTGAGACACCCACACAGCTCTCGCATTTCACTTCTTGTCGTGTACTGGTATGACAGTACTGCAACATCCATACAACTCTCGTGGTGCACCTGGTTAATCCTAGCGCCTTGAAATGCAGTCCCATCCCCGAGACATCTGCAGAGCTTTCACAATCCATTTGCATCACAGCCTTCTCTGTGCACCGATATGTTTTTTATTTTTTTATTTTTCTTATTGATTGTTTAAGTGGCAATACACATCCATAATTCTTATAGAATTTAGCAGCAGGTGTAAGAACAGTACACAATGACAAGATACAGGTTTCAATCAGACCAATTAATGTCCTTTGAAAAGATCAAATATCAAGATGCAAGTCACTAAAGAAAAGGGGAAAACCAGGGGGCTAAACCGTACAGTTAGCAGCAAGAGTGAGTAGTGTATGAGAATAAAGTGCAAAACCGCGGTAATCGGGTACGGCCATTGACAATAATGCAATAGATAGCTACAGTACTAAGGAGCATGGTGTTGACTATCATCAAATAGATCAGATACTGCAAAATATTTCAGTACGATTCGATTTGTGCAAAGTTGTAAAGTGCATATTGTTGATCAGACCTTGTACAGTTAGCAGCAAGAGTCGATAGTATAATATAGATCACATGTGATAATAAAGTGCAAAACCTCAGTATTTACCATGATGGATCAGGTACGGCAAACTACAATAGCGCAATCGAAAGATACAGTACTAAAGAGCGTGGTGTTGATTATTATCAAATAGATCAATTATTGCTAAATATTTCAGTGCACTCAGGTTTGGGCAAAGTCATAAAGTGCACATTTTTCATCAGTTCTGCCCCTTCCAGTTGGACACATGTCTTTTTATTTTCTTATTTAAAAAAATATATATACAGCTTTAAAAAACCCAGAAATACTTTACAATTCCTACAGCCTTCAGCATCACAAAAGTACAAGATATGACCAAAACAATAGTAGAGTGCAAGATCCCAGTTATTACCTATGTGGATGAAAGTATGGCAATATACAACCAACTTCTTATGCAGTAATAAAGTGCTTGGTCTCAAATATTGAAAAAGTAGATAAAATACAATAGCCTCTGACCATACACCCAGCCATACCAGAGTTGTGCAAAGAAATAAAGTACTCATCCTAGTAATCTAATTATGCTCCTTAATGTGCTGTGTGATTGGTTTTATGCTCTTCCGAACGTGGAGTACAGGGGTAATTGAATCCCCAAATTCAGTTATCAGCGTCATATATGTCGAAGAAATCGAGTATTCGTCTTTGGTATTCTTTTCTTTTTATTCAAGGTCATGTGCAGAGACAGAAAGACAGCCGACACGTGTTTCGCCCAGGGGCTGACAAGCCAGGGCTTTCTCAAGGCTGAGGTGGGGTTAATGAGGTAATAGAAAGATAGACATATTAGGTAGGTGTTGGATAGATAGGGAATAGAACAGTTGGAAAGTCATGAAATTGAAAAGAAGGAGTTAGGAGGTGCGAAGTTGAGAAGGAGGAGTGAGAAAGTGCGAAAAAACAGAGGACGAGGAGAAGGAGAGGAAAAGTAGACGTGAGTTGTGAGCGGAGAGAGAGCCAAGATGATAGGACAGAAACAGAACAAATGGTTGATGTAGTGAGGGGGGCGGTTCGTGGGTTGAGGGTGAAACATAATAAAGTCCAGGGTGCATAAGGAAATATTGTCAGTGAGAAGGGAAGTGTGAATCAAAAACATGAGAGTAGAGGAAAGAGAGAAGAGAAGGTAAGTGAAAAAGTGGAAAAGGGTACATTGTAAGTGGTAATTCAAAAAAACACAGTAAGGTACCAATGTAAAATTATGTTATTACAACACAAATCATAAATGTGTACATTAATTGGCACAGGATATAGTCCTTAGACAAACCAAAATACCAATGTCATGTAATTGAGACACAGATGTACAGGGCCATATCCAAAATGTCACATGCACAGATAGATATAAGTCACAAAAGTAGGCTTCACACGGTACATATAGGTTCGGGTGATTTCAAAGCATAAGTTAATCCATTGAATAACACATAGTAGTAGAAAGCATAAAATGTAGTCCTAGGACGAGCCATAATGCTAATGTCATAAAATTAAGACACTGATGGACAGAGCCAAAATGTCAAGGGCATTTTAGATATTAGTCAGGAAAGTAAGCCTAACACAGTGCCTACAAAAATTGAAAAAACGATAAATCTATACTAGAAAATGGCAAAGCAGTATTGGACATGGTAATTGCATAAGTAAGCTCAGAAGTGGTCACCATAAATAATAGTGCTATTATACATGAGTTATACTCAGTGACGCAAATATGGACAATGTGGTAGCATGAGAAAATAAAATTATCGATATTGTTATTACATAGGAAATACACTCAGTAAACCGTCAGAGCGATAGGTGGTACTTGTGGAATGCCTGTCGAGTTCAACTTACCAGGGTAATATCGTTCGAATGGTGTTGGATATCTGGAAAGTGTAAAAGGAGTTTGAACAAAAGAGGAGTTGGTGGGAGAGGTAGGACCAGTGAAAAGCAAGAATAAGTGCAAGAGTAAGTTCAAAACCGGTAAGATTGTGCGTCGCTTAAACTAGAAAATGGGGCCTGTGATGCCGGAGAGAGTCCGGTTTGGCCGAGCAATTAGATGGCAGTCGCAGTAGGGCGTACAAGTTCACAAAGGGCAGGGGCATTGCGTAAGGCTGGAAAAAGAACAGGAATCAATAAGCTTTGCGTGTGGAGGGCGCGAGTATTGAGAAAAAGATGAACTTACAATTCCAAATCTGTGCACGAAAATAGACGTCGAGATGCGGGTCCGGTTGCAGTCTGAATGAACTGGCCGCGGCTGCTAGCCAGTTTCTAAAGTAGCAAGGAGGTGCCGAAAGGCGGCCGGGGAGTGATGGCAAAGGCCGTAAAAATGATGAATCATTTCTAGTGCTGCGGCGGTTCGTGGCTGCAGGCCGCAGTCTAGAATTAAAAATCGTGACGCCCTATTCGAAAAAGAGCCAAAAATAAAAGCCAAAAATAAAAATGAAGGCACAAACGAGGGAGGAACAACATATAAATGAAAAATAATAATCCTCAGTAAACGGGATAGAGCGGGACGGCAGGAACTACTATTTAACGGTACAGCGGGTCACGGCTGTTGTAATCTTGCTGAGATGCCGTGATGTAGTCTGGGAAAGCAGACTAGTACGAGGCTACAGTCTGCAGGCCCGTCTGATAAACTCAAGGTATATAGACAAGAATGGAGAATAGATATGATTTATATAAGACGGGACGACTAACATGTCAAACAGAGGATCGTGGCTGGAAGGCATCTGTCACGGTCTCAATCCAAAAGAACCCACCACCAGGCAGACCCATCATAGCAGGGATTAATTCCATCTGTTCCAAACTAGGTGAATTCATTGACTTCCACCTGCAACCATACATGAAAGACCTGCCTTCCTTCATTAAAGACACTAAAGACATTTTGCTTAAACTGGATAATATACCATGGGCCCCAGACTGCATCCTTACTACAATTGACGTGGTAAGTCTCTACACCTCCATCAAACATGAAGACGGTATGAATGCAGTAAGAAAGGCACTTTCCACCAAACCAGCCCATTTCTTTGATTTCAACCAAATGCTCCTGGAGATGCTATTTTTTTGCTTAACCAAGAACCTGTTCTTATTCAACTCTGAATATTTTCTACAACTACAAGGCAGTGCCATGGGGGCCAAATTCGCCCCACCATATGCATGCATATTCATGGGAGAAGTAGAAAGATTTTGGCTATGGAACGAAACCTTCTCAGAATACACCTCCAAAATACTGTATTGGGGACGCTTTATAGACAATATCCTATGTATTTGGCAGAGCTCGCAGGAGAGTCTACAGCTTTTCTTAAGAAAAATCAATGAGAACCAATGGAATATCAAAACCACTTCCCATTTCTCGACCTCAGAGATTGATTTCCTGGATATCACCGTCTATGTACAAAAAGGCAAACTGCATACTAAGGCCTTTCGCAAACCTACAGCAGCCAACTCAATTTTGAGAGCAGATAGCTGTCATCCACAAACAACTATCAAGAATATCCCTAAGGGGGAATTTCGGAGAATGCGACAAAATTGCAGCAGCATGCGTGAAGAGAAAGCAACAGATTTAACGCTGAGATTGGAACAAAGAGGCTACAAACAAACGCATTTGGAAGCAGCTGCATCTGAATGTGCAAAGATACCACGCCAGGAACTTCTGCAAACGAAAGTTGTGGGAAACAATACTCAGAGGCAAAACACTATTTGTTTTCTCACAGACTACCATAATGGCCATTACCACATTCGAAAAATACTCCAAAAACACTGATACCTGCTGTCTAACAATATGACCCTCAAAGACCAGATTCAAAACTACCCACAAATGGGTTTCAGGAGAGCGAGAAACCTGAGACAAAAACTCTGTCGATCAGAATTCATTGACAAAAGAAAACAACCGGAAGCACACTTCTTGTCTAGGCCCCAAGGATTCTACACATGTCACAATTGTAGTGCCTGTAAACTAGGCATTAACACACAGAAAGAATTTACCCCGCCAGGTAAACCAACAATAAAGATCAAAGAATGGATCAACTGCAATTCAAACTATGTAATTTACATCATCATCTGCCCCTGCAATAAACTGTATATAGGCAGCACCATCAGACCACTCAAAATCAGAATCTTAGAACACTACTGCAACATTCACAAGACGGAAACAGGCCCATCATTAACGGAACACTTTGATGAACACCACCAGAACAACAAAACCTTCAAATTCTTCGGATTGGAGCATGTAAAGCAACACCCCAGAGGTGGCAACCGAGAGCTCTGTATGCGAAAGAAAGAAAGTGAAATCATTTTACGCTTTGACAGTGTTAATACCGGGCTCAACAAGGATGCGGAAATGCACTACTGGTTATATAAGTGACTTGGAATGTAATTCATCTCTGCGCAGCAGACGTCCATCAACTCTCCTAACTATCACTTTTAGTCTTATACATATTCATTTGTCTTTGTCCACTTCCCATTAATCTGGGCCCCTTGAGTACACATACTTGCACCAAGGTTTCGCAATATCACCAGTACACGAACTGTATGGGTTGATGACCAAGGGCCCCTGTTACCTCCCCTTTTTCCAGTTTCTCTTTCACAAACCATTTCTTGGTGTGACCTTGGCCCTGTGAACCTTATACACACATTAGGACTTTTTTGTGGGCTTGATCCCAACCCTTAGGCCACCCTGATGACTGCCCCGAACCTAGTTTCTCATCATCTGCCCACCTTTTTCCTTTCTGACCTTGTACCACCCATTCCCATTTTTATGATTTTGCACACTTCATACTCAGGTTCCGCAGACTACTCTTTTTCTTTTGGATTGAGACCGTGACAGATGCCTTCCAGCCACGATCCTCTGTTTGACATGTTAGTCGTCCCATCTTATATAAATCATATCTATTCTCCATTCTTGTCTATATACCTTGAGTTTATCAGACGGGCCTGCAGACTGTAGCCTTGTACTAGTCTGCTTTCCCAGACTACATCACGGCATCTCAGCTAGATTACAACAGCCGTGACCCGCTGTACCGTTAAATAGCAGTTCCTGCCGTCCCGCTCTATCCCGTTTACTGAGGATTATTATTTTTCATTTATATGTTGTTCCTCCCTCGTTTGTGCCTTCATTTTTATTTTTATTTTTGGCTCTTTTATTTTTGGCTCTTTTTCGAATAGGGCGTCACGATTTTTAATTCTAGACTGCGACCTGCAGCCACGAACCGCCGCAGCACTAGAAATGATTCATCATTTTTACGGCCTTTGCCGTCACTCCCCAGCCGCCTTTCGGCACCTCCTTGCTACTTTAGAAACTGGCTAGCAGCCGCGGCCAGTTAATTCAGACTGCAACCGGACCCGCATCTCGACGTCTATTTTTGTGCACAGATTTGGAATTGTAAGTTCATCTTTTTCTCAATACTCGCGCCCTCCACCCGCATAGCTTATTGATTCCTGTTCTTTTTCCAGCCTTACGCAATGCCCCTGCCCTTTGCGAACTTGTACGCCCTACTGCGACTGCCATCTAATTACTCGGCCAAACCGGATTCTCTCCGGCATCACAGGCCCCATTTTCTAGTTTAAGCGACGCACAATCTTACCGGTTTTGAACTTACTCTTGCACTTATTCTTGCTTTTCACTGGTCCTACCTCTCCCACCAACTCCTCTTTTGTTCAAACTCCTTTTACACTTTCCAGATATCCAACGCCATTCGAACGATATTACCCTGGTAAGTTGAACTCGACAGGCATTCCACAAGTACCACCCATCGCTCTGACGGTTTACTGAGTGTATTTCCTATGTAATAACAATATCGATAATTTTATTTTCTCAGGCTACCACTTTGTTCATTCTTGCGTCACTGAGTATAACTCATGTATAATAGCACTATTATTTATGGTGACCACTTCTGAGCTTACTTATGCAATTACCATGTCCAATACTGCTTTGCCATTTTCTAGTATAGATTTATCGTTTTTTTCAATTTTTGTAGGCACTGTGTTAGGCTTACTTTCCTGACTAATATCTAAAATGCCCTTGACATTTTGGCTCTGTCCATCAGTGTCTTAATTTTATGACATTAGCATTATGGCTCGTCCTAGGACTACATTTTATGCTTTCTACTACTATGTGTTATTCAATGGATTAACTTATGCTTTGAAATCACCCGAACCTATATGTACCGTGTGAAGCCTACTTTTGTGACTTATATCTATCTGTGCCTGTGACATTTTGGATATGGCCCTGTACATCTGTGTCTCAATTACATGACATTGGTATTTTGGTTTGTCTAAGGACTATATCCTGTGCCAATTAATGTACACATTTATGATTTGTGTTGTAATAACTTAATTTTACATTGGTACCTTACTGTGTTTTTTTGAATTACCACTTACAATGTACCCTTTTCCACTTTTTCACTTCACTTACCTTCTCTTCTCTCTTTCCTCTACTCTCATGTTTTTGATTCACACTTCCCTTCTCACTGACAATATTTCCTTATGCACCCTGGACTTTATTATGTTTCACCCACGAACCGCCCCCCTCACTACATCAACCATTTGCTCTGTTTCTGTCCTATCATCTTGGCTCTCTCTCCGCTCACAACTCACATCTACTTTTCCTCTCCTTCTCCTCGTCCTCTGTTTTTTCGCACTTTCTCTCTCCTCCTTCTCAACTTCGCACCTCCTAACTCCTTCTTTTCAATTTCATGACTTTCCAACTGTTCTATTCCCTATCTATCCACCACCTACCTAATATGTCTATCTTTCTATTACCTCATTAACCCCACCTCAGCCTTGAGAAAGCCCTGGCTTGTCAGCCCCTGGGCGAAACACGTGTCGGCTGTCTTTCTGTCTCTGCACATGACCTTGAATAAAAAGAAAAGAATACCAAAGACGAATACTCGATTTCTTCGACATATATGACGCTGATAACTGAATTTGGGGATTCAATTACCCCTGTAATCCACGTTCGGAAGAGCATAAAACCAATCACACAGCACATTACTTTGTTTTAGGTGGCATCTGGGTGAAACCACCGTTTTGTTTTGTGCCACAACTCGTATTTGGGTCATGACCTATTGTGTGTGAACCCTGGTTACACCCACTAATCAAACCATTTGCCTAATTATGCTCCTTATGCGATGTTCGTTAAGTCAAACTGACTGAAAAAATACTTAACATCCCAAAAAAGAGTGGGCTTTAACCTTTGCACACTGAGTTACACATATTGTTACCAGAGGAAATATTCAGGATGGCACTTCAAGTTTTACCGTGGGATATGAAGATCCTATACCTCTCCTTGGGAGTGCTGTTCAAAAGCAGTTGCGTAACGAAAGCTGAGGGGGCCTCCCTGCAAAGTACACGGAGGGGCCCCGCTCTGGATTTAATCCGGAGAGCTAAGGCCTGAGTACTGTGCAGACGGGGCCCCCTGCAGCTCAGGGGCCACCCCGCACCACAGGGGCTGCGGGGGCCTGTGTTACGCCCCTGTTCAAAAGATCAGAAATGATCTGAACTGAGGTGGCGAAGTGAGCTAAAGAACGATGATGGATTCAACCCAGATCTGTGACTGGAGGTGAGCGTCTGAAAAGTTTCAGCGCTCCGTCCATCATCTCCTTGTGTTTGCTTTGTTCGCCCTAAGTTGGCAGAGTATGCCCAGGCGTGGGTCCCTGGCTCACTTTGCCACAGGATTCAAGCTAGCCTGGCTGATGAGGTGTGTTACCCTGAAACTTGTTCCAGGATGCTTGTTTCCAGTTCAGTGAAGAGCTGGCTTGGCAGTTCGGGATTGACTGTTCCCATGAGGCACAGGGTCAAGACTGATTTGCATATAGCTGGGTCTGAACTGAGGTGGCGAAGTGAGCTAAAGAACGATGATGGATTCAACCCAGATCTGTGACTGGGGGTGAGTGTCTGAAAAGTTTCAGCGCTCCGTCCATCATCTCCTTGTGTTTGCTTTGTTCGCCTTAATATGGCAGGGTATGCCCAGACGTGGGTCCCTTCCTCACTTTGCCAAGAGATTCAAGCTAGCCTGGCTGATGAGGGGTGTTACCCCGAAACCGGTCCCAGGATGTTTGTTTCCGGTTCAGGGAAGAACTGGCTTGGCAGTTCGGGCTGGACTGTTCCCATGAGGCACAAGGTCAAGACTGATTTGCATATAGCTGGGTCTGAACTGAGGTGGCGAAGTGAGCTAAAGAACGATGATGTATTCAACCCAGATCTGTGACTGGCGGTGAGCGTCTGAAAAGTTTCAGCGCCCGTCCATCATCTCCTTGTGTTTGTAAAAGATCAGAAGAGCCTGAAGCGGGGAGTTAATACCACTCCCGCTAGGGGAAGATTAAAGAGTCTCTGCCTTGTCCCCTATTCTGACAGATGACCTTCATAACTAATACTCTCAATCCAGTCAGTTAGTGGAGACCAAATCAGGACTCTGTGTCTTCACGCCTACTGGCCCATACAGCGATACAAAAGGGGATGATGGACGGAACGTTTGAGCCAATCAAACACTCACCCCCAGTCAACTGATCTGGGTTCAATCCATCATCATTCTTTAGCTCACTCCACCACCCCAGTTCAGACATGGCCATATGCAAATCAGTCTGACCCTGTGCCTCATGGGAACAGTCCAGCCCGAACTGCCAAGCCATGTCTTCCCTGGACCGGAAACAAGCATCCTAGGACCGGTTTCTGGCATTCCAGCCGTCATCAGCCAGGCTTGCTTGAATCCAGTGGCAAAGTGAGCAAGGGACCCACGTCTGGGCATACCCCCGCCAACTTAGGGCGAACAAAGCGATACAAAGGGGATGATGGACGGAGCGTTTGAGCCAATCAAACACTCACCCCCAGTCAACTGATCTGGGTTCAATCCATCATCATTCTTTAGCTCACTCCACCACCCCAGTTCAGACATGGCCATATGCAAATCAGTCTGACCCTGTGCCTCATGGGAACAGTCCAGCCCGAACTGCCAAGCCATGTCTTCCCTGGACCGGAAACAAGCATCCTAGGACCGGTTTCTGGCATTCCAGCCGTCATCAGCCAGGCTTGCTTGAATCCAGTGGCAAAGTGAGCAAGGGACCCACGTCTGGGCATACCCCCGCCAACTTAGGGCGAACAAAGCGATACAAAGGGGATGATGGACGGAACGTTTGAGCCAATCAAACACTCACCCCCAGTCAACTGATCTGGGTTCAATCCATCATCATTCTTTAGCTCACTCCACCACCCCAGTTCAGACATGGCCATATGCAAATCAGTCTGACCCTGTGCCTCATGGGAACAGTCCAGCCCGAACTGCCAAGCCATGTCTTCCCTGGACCGGAAACAAGCATCCTAGGACCGGTTTCTGGCATTCCAGCCGTCATCAGCCAGGCTTGCTTGAATCCAGTGGCAAAGTGAGCAAGGGACCCACGTCTGGGCATACCCCCGCCAACTTAGGGCGAACAAGGCGATACAAAAGGGGATGATGGACGGAACGTTTGAGCCAATCAAACACTCACCCCCAGTCAACTGATCTGGGTTCAATCCATCATCATTCTTTAGCTCACTCCACCACCCCAGTTCAGACATGGCCATATGCAAATCAGTCTGACCCTGTGCCTCATGGGAACAGTCCAGCCCGAACTGCCAAGCCAAGTCTTCCCTGGACCGGAAACAAGCATCCTAGGACCGGTTTCTGGCATTCCAGCCGTCATCAGCCAGGCTTGCTTGAATCCAGTGGCAAAGTGAGCAAGGGACCCACATCTGGGCATACCCCCGCCAACTTAGGGGCGAACAAGGCGATACAAAAGGGGATGATGGACGGAACGTTTGAGCCAATCAAACACTCACCCCCAGTCAACTGATCTGGGTTCAATCCATCATCATTCTTTAGCTCACTCCACCACCCCAGTTCAGACATGGCCATATGCAAATCAGTCTGACCCTGTGCCTCATGGGAACAGTCCAGCCCGAACTGCCAAGCCATGTCTTCCCTGGACCGGAAACAAGCATCCTAGGACCGGTTTCTGGCATTCCAGCCGTCATCAGCCAGGCTTGCTTGAATCCAGTGGCAAAGTGAGCAAGGGACCCACGTCTGGGCATACCCCCGCCAACTTAGGGCGAACAAAGCGATACAAAAGAGGATGATGGACGGAACGTTTGAGCCAATCAAACACTCACCCCCAGTCAACTGATCTGGGTTTAATCCATCATCATTCTTTAGCTCACTCCACCACCCCAGTTCAGACATGGCCATATGCAAATCAGTCTGACCCTGTGCCTCATGGGAACAGTCCAGCCCGAACTGCCAAGCCATGTCTTCCCTGGACCGGAAACAAGCATCCTAGGACCGGTTTCTGGCATTCCATACCTTAAGGGTTCATTCCTGACGTCTTCCTCTGTCCGACTTTACGTCAATGCTAACAATCCAAGGCACCTACCAGGTATAAATATACCTTCCCTTGCCCAAGCAAGTTAGAGGAGACCTCGACTTCAGAGGAGCCCGTATCCCGGCCTGACGCACTGAGAAGACGCTGTCATTCCTGCACGCAGAAGAATCCAGCTTCCAGTGTTCTGACTCCCTTCGCAGAGTGTTAGAGTTCCAGATCCGGCAAGAGATTCCCACCTCTCTCATTCTCAAGGTATGGAGATGACTAGAATCTAGAGGGACTCTTGGCATACTAGACTTGACATACTCTTAGTATATCACACTAGAGAATACTCCACCTACTTCTTACCTTTCCCTACACCTAGACTAGGTTAGGTACATTGGGGTAGAACTAGCTTAGAGACGCATCGTATGAGTACTCGCATTTTTAGCTCATGTTGTTTATGTACGTGAATATATATGCTAAAAGATAAAGCTAGCGCAGTATTATTTATTTCTACTGCTTACGCTGTACATTATTTATCTTGCATACTGTCTTGTGATCGTAACAGCACATATCTCTTACACGAGAAACAAGACTGTTCAATAAAACCCTTTTTATTGAAACGCCTGTCTTTCCTTTCTGTGTAACTCTGTAGAAACTAAGCATGCACGATTGACTGAGTGAAACTGTTATCTATTGTTTCCATGATTCTGAGACGTGTTCCGATTCTAAAGGGAAACAAAGTGGTCATGTTTATGCGGTTGCCAGAAACTACTCCCTTCTTGTTCTCAAGGAGTTTCTAGTGGCCTCTGAGCTAGCTGGCACAAGTAATTAAGTTTAATATACTCGATAGGGACATACCGACCTTAGTCCTATGTCAAGCCTATAGGTTATATTATTCGAATGCGCAGAGCCTATTAGGGAAATAGGAACTACACTACAGGTGATTACCCTTCTAACATGGTCAACTCTGCGCCAGCCAGGGATAAAGCCATGTTGGCGAGGCAATACCAGATTGGCTATTGCCTTTCCTACAAATTTTCCAAATATCTTAGCATAGATTTTTACATCAATATTTATTAATGAAGTTAGTCTGTAAAACCATGGATTTAAAGGGGGCTTACCCTTTTTCCTAAATACGACGATGTTAGTGTATTCAGAAGAGGAAGAGGCCTCCCCCTCGCTACGTACCCTCAAAAAGGTAGAGGTCATATCTTTCCAAAGTTCTGAGTTAAAACTCCAGGGGTAACCTGTCTGGTCCCGTGGCTTTCTCCAGAGCCAAAGATCTAACAGCCTCAGCTACCTCTTCAGGATAGATCAGCAGTTCGAAGAAGGCCCAATTTTCGTCTTTTAATACAATCCATTTATTGTGCTTAAAAACATTGTGTAGCTGTCTAGGGGTGGAGATATATCCTCTGTACATAGACCCTTATAAAACTCTTTGAAAATACTGATGATATTTTCTGGGATGTCAAGCTTGCGCCCTTGATAGTCCAATATAGCGTCCATCCCCCTCTCTGTGTCTTTTTGTCTGATATGGAGTGTCAATAATCTCCCAGTGTTTTCCCCATATTCATAACACTCTGACTTGTAGTTTTAAAAATTTGCAGCTACTACCTTACTAAAATGCTGATTTATTCTAGCTTTGAGCACCGCAATCTTCTGTTGGGTCTCCTTACAGTCACTTTTCCCTCTCACCAGCTTGATCTGTAGTGCTTCCAAAAGTAAAAGTTCCTCATATAGCCCTTGATTCTGGCTACGCCTTTGCCGGTGTAAGCTATAACTCAGAGTTCCACTTCTGACCCCTGCCTTTAATGTATCCCATACTATACTATCATTAGCAGTACCTCTATTTATTGCCAGGAAGTCTGTTATCCACTTACGCATATAGTGAACATATTGCACGCCAAGAAGGAGTTTTTTTTATCTAAAGTCCAATTGCCCCTTGGCTTAACTAGACTCACGATCGGGCGTTCGAGTACTAATAGGTTATGATCCAATTAGACCCTGAGATATCTCTCGATTCCCACCTGTCCACCAAGCGCTGCAGAGGCCAAAAAATTATCTAGACGAACTAACTTGCCACGAGGGAAGGAAATAAACGTAAACCCGGGATCTTGGGCTTTCAATTTATCCCAAACGTCTATCAACTCATGATCTTTTATTAGCCGCTGAACTGCTTCAAACACCAATGGTTTCCTGCTAGAATGGTTTATGCCAAGCCAGGGCGGAGCTGGCGTAGTGCCTCTACGCAGAGTTCCACTGAGTTGGAAAAAAAACTCCTCTCCCTCCCTAATTAATTATAATTTTAAAAAAAGGCACTTACCTGCTGTGGCTGCTTCCTCCTCGCCATGACGTGCACCTTAGGGGTTTCCAACGGACAAGGACGGTGAGGACGATGAAGGAGAGCGGCCATGGCGAGGAGGAGGCAGCCACAGCAGGTAAGTGCCTTTTTTTGAAAATTATAATTAATTAGGGAGGGTGGAGGGCCGACTAACTCCGCTCCACCATGGAGTCAGAGTTTTGCCTAAACTCCCCGTTCGCAATGGAGCGCGGAGTAGGCAAAACTCTGTAAACTCCGCTGGCGGAGCGGAGTTACCCGTCCGGGGTTAGTTTATGCCCCCCAGCATTCCCACTCACTTCTATATGTATGTTAAGGTCCCCTCAAAAGATGAGGGACGGTGGTCAAGATGAGATCTCCAGGTCTAAATGATCGATGACAGCAGCCTCATCCGAATTGGAGACATAAATTGAACATAGAGTGAATTTCCCACATCCCACTTGGCACTCCAAAATTGCCCATCTCCCGAGTTTGTCTGTAGATCTCCGGGTTACCAAGCAGCTAGTTTTAATCAGCAATTATTGCCACCCGCCTAGACATCAGACCTTGTGTAGTACAGCCTAGGAGCATATACCCCAAATTCCCCCAGTACCGTCCTTATTCCCCAAGGGACATGTGTCTCTCACATACAGATGATGTCAGGCCTCAAAGCCCCAAGGCCAAGTGCCACTCGTCCCCTTTTTGTCCTATCATTTAATCCACAGATGTTGATAGTACAAATATTCAAGCTATTATTTGACATTCTGTAGTCTAATTCGAACAACAATTATCATTGCACCAATAGTTTTGTTATAATAAGTGATCTTGGGGATGGCCAGACGCAATTGCTAAACACATAATCCCCCCCAAAAAAACAAAAATACCTCTTGCTGTGTACTTGCAGCTTTGCATGCTGTGACAAATTCCTAAGCCCCAAGCAATCTCCCGTCCCTCCCCTGCCCCTTTCTGCCCCTTCAACCCCACAAACCTCACCCACACCCTCCCCCCACCATGAACCTCTCCTCCCACCCCCCACTATCACCCAAAGGAGCAATTGGACCTGTCATAGGTCAGTTGATGGTGGTGTGACCTCCTCCCCGCCTGATCCTAAGAAAAAAACATTTTAATTCCATTCAGATTGCCTGCCGCCCTACTAATGGCTTGTTTGTATCGAAATCATGAAAGACTTTATTACCAATCAAATATCAAAAGGTTCATTCCACAAGTTGCACCGATAATTGTCTGTACAGCCCTGAAGCTGGAGAATGTAATGTGATCATGTCTGTCACAGCCTTTAATTTGTAATTGCTGGGATAATATGCGTGAAACTGCACTCTTGCACTGTATGTTTCTTTGTTTTTTTCTTGTTTTACTGAAACTAAAAAATACATTTTTTTTTAAAACATTCAACCATTAAAGCCCTATAAATTAAAATACAGCTCAGCCTGCCCATTGCCCTCCCTTAAACTTGTGCAGGTTCCTGACAGACCTTACAATTCATCAGCATCAAACCTTAACCCAGTTTTGCATTCTCAGCCCAGGTTTTTCTTTTAACTCATACTCTTGAGGAACTCTTTTGCCTTAATCTCTGAAGTACAAACGTGGGCTTTATCCCGCTTGATCACTTTTAATCTGGCTGGGTTAATCAGAAACGGTTGCGCCCCCTTACTTTGGAAAGGCTGTATCATCTGCCTGAGCGCCAGCGTCTTTCAATAGTGGTGTGACATAAGTCTGGTCTTGCGAAAAATGTACAGCCTTCAGCTGTACACTTCGAGTCTGGATGGGCCTGTTCAAATACAAAGCAAAACCAAAGGGGATGATGGACGGAGTGTTGAACATTGCAAGCACTCACCCCCAGTCAACTGATCTGGGTTTAATCCACCATCATTCTTTAGCTCACTCCACCACCCCAGTTCAGACATGGCCATATGCAAATCAGTCTGAACCTGTGCCTCATGGGAACAGTCCAGCCCGAACTGCCAAGCCATGTCTTCCCTGGACCGGAAACAAGCATCCTGGGACCGGTTTCTGGCTAACAGCCGTCATGCATATGGCCATGTCTGAACTGGGGTGGTGGAGTGAGCTAAAGAATGATGATGGATTAAACCCAGATCAGTTGACTGGGGGTGAGTGTTTGATTGGCTCAAACGTTCCGTCCATCATCCCCTTTTGTATCGCCCTGTTCAAATACAGACTGCTTGGGGAGGAAGTTTCCGAAGAATACCAAAGTTGCCCTTGGCTTCCCCCCCATCTTGTGAGCATCGCTGTTGCTACTTAAATGGAAACCTATGTGATCTTTGGATTTCTAGATTTCTAGATCACAATTCCAGGTTCCCAGCTCCTTCCACCCATTCGGCTATCCCCAGCATCCTAAGGTATTGCATCTCAGCCTGTTTTCGAATTCCTCCAATTTCCGCTGGGTATCAGCCAATTGCGATTCATGTTCTTCAACTTGCTCACCCAATGTTTTGCAAAACCATAGGTGGCACATCCTTTTCTGTTCTAGTAGCCAAAATATGGAACTCTCTACCGCCAAACATAAGATCCACAGATGACTACCTTATCTTCAGAAGTCTACTCAAGAGTTGGCTCTTCCCCACATAACCACCATACCCAAACATAAATATACAGCATATCCCTCTGTATATAAGCATTTATTTGGACTATAGATGTGTACCTACATATGTGTATTGCTTTGTATAAACATGTATAACAAATATGTTTGCAAATATATAGATATTCATTAGTTCTGCTTAACAAATGTATATATTAGTTATGGGTATATTATTCTATGTTTAACATGTATATAGGTGACTGCATAAATAAATAAATCTTTTATCATATCATAACTATTTATGTACAATTGATTCACTATTGAATTTTAAAAAAAATGAGAAAAAAAGAAATTAATAAAAACAAATAAATTAACTTTAAATACAGCAAAACTTGAAAGTCTGAGTTTATTAAATACAACTTAAATCTACATGTATTACCTTCTTTATACATATACACCTTTCATGGACTTATGTATCTTATATTTATTACTTTGCTTCTAATTCAGCATCTCCAGTGCACTACCCTATACCAGAACCCTACACCTCTCGCAATATATCCTCTACCTCCTTTCAGACTCATCTCTAACCTCATTCTACTACTCTCTCCAATGCACTACACCATTTCTCACCCTATACCTCTCTCAATATATCCTCTACCTCCATTCTCTCACTCATCCCAAACCCCATTCTACTATCACTATCTCTAAAACAACTCTTTCTAGACTTTTCCCCCCTCTACCCCTCCTTGCATCATCTCATACCTTTTTTACTATTCAGATCTCCCAAACAAGCCTTTCTAAACACTTCCCTTTGACTCCACACCCCCTTTATTCATCTTATACCTCCTCCTACTGCTATAAGCTCAAAAAAAAAATCCTTACCTCTTCGATCCCTCCACTATCTTTTTCAATCCAAATAACAGACTAACATGTCCACCACTCAAATTAATTTCATATTTATCTATACTAATTCACCACTAATCCTTTGTGGGTTCTGGAGTGGCGTGCTACTCGCCGAAAAAGTGCTTCGACGCCTCGTCAGGGGTAGTAAGCGATATATAAATGCAATTACAATGCAATACAATACAATACAATTGGGAGCTAAGATTATTGTTCCCCATCTCACTGAAGCCTTGAACAAAGCCATTACATCTGGGTGTTTTCCTCGATCTTGGAAAACGGCGGTGGTCAAGCCTCTGCTCAAAAAGACTAATTTGGACCCTGCAGAAATAAAAAATTATCAGCCCATCTCCTTGTTGCCTATACCCACTAAAATCCTGGAAAAAACATCTGAATGTCAAGGGTATGAACTATCTAGAACAATTTCAACTGCTGGATGTATCTCAGTTTGGATTCAGGAGCAACCATGGGACTGAGACTGCACTAGTATTTGTATTCAATAACATCCGTTCCATGGTGGATGCTAGGGTGGCTGCAGCGATGGTCCTCTTGGATCTATCTACAGCCTTACGTAACATCTCCCCGACCCTGCTTGTTGAGCAGCTCCAGGAACTGGGGGTTAAGGACTTGGCACTTGAACTCCTGACATTTTTTCTGAATGATAGGTCACAGATGATCATGGTGGATCAGTTCTTTTGGACTCCAAGCACTGTCCTATGCTGATGACACCCAAATGATTGTGTGTCTCTAAGGACATGGATGCAACTGCCACCATCTTTAAAAACTGTATGCAGGCCGTGGCCACATGGATGGAAAAAAACGACTTAAGACTCAATGGGGATAAGACAGAGGTCTTGGTCTTTGGTAGTCAACCATCAGTGTGGTACTATCAGTGGTGCCCAGAAAGGCTGGGGGCCTTACCTACTCCAACTGACTCTGCTAAGAATCTTAGAGTACTGGTCGATTAAAATCTATCATTCGACCTGCAGGTCAACAGGATGGTTTTGGCCTGTTTTTGGACAATTAAATCCCTTAGGAAACCTTTTCCTTTTATCCCTTCTCCAGCATGTAAGCAAGTGGCTCTAGCACTTATATCCAAGTTGGATTACTGTAATGCTCTTTACCTGGATATTAATAAGACCGCACTTGCCAAATTGCAGCTGGTTCAGAATGATGCAGCCAGATTGATTCTTGATGTCCCCAGATTCCAATCAGTTTCTGAGTGGATTTAGAAACTTCACTTGCTACCCATGAATTAACATATCATCTTCAAGGCTCTGCATCGTTCACAAGGCCCTGCATAACAGTGGCCCGGGAGAACTCAGAAACTTGTTCAAGCAAAACACTCCCCCTAGACAGCTGCGATTTTCAGTCAGAAATCTTCTAATAGTTCCTAAGCATCAAAAATCGAGATGGGGAGGTAAAGCCTTCTCGGTGGCTGCATCCAAACTGTGGAACTCACTCCCTTATTACGTTTCCAGTCTCCAAGCTTACGTTTCATTTTGCAAGCCTTGAAAACTTAGCTTTTTACTCTTTAACGGACAGGCTGGGGGTTAAACTTGCTGCTCTTTATTCTCCTTCCCAAGACTAACAGCTACTAGCACCATGACGCCTTCGAGCAACTGTTGCGCTTTATAAGTCTATTTCATTTAATTTCAACTGTATTTTTGTTCGTTACTATGTTGTTCCCGAGGGTGACCACCCTGTTCTCCACCTCGGCCATTCCATCAGAGAATTTGGAGCATGTTTTTGCTACTTTCCAGATAGCTCCTTGATGTTTCCTATTAGCTGTCTGCGCCCTACGGCTGTCTGCTCGGGTCTCTTCTCAATGGGCCGTAATCCCTTTATATATAGCCTCCAATGTAGCAGGGTGAGGCTAAGCTGGTTTCTCTTTTTCTTGGGCACTCAACAAGTTCCCTTCCAAACTAGGCATTGCTGAACAGTCCCATTTTTGGCCCTTTTCAACTCGGGCTGTGCTGTGTGCCTAACTCTATGGGTTCCTTTTCTTAATGGTCAACCAGGAATCTTTCTCACCAAAGTCGACTGACAGGCCTTCACTCTTGCTTAGGGGACTTGTGTCACTGGAGGCGCTGTCCCTTGAGCCCCTTCTTGAGCCCCCTTCCAGGGATTCCAGGCCCTCCCCAGACAAGTCTGACTGATCTGAGGGTAAAAATAAATTCTCCAGTGTCCGTTCTGTGCCCATATTGACCAGAGAGTGGTTACTCTTGCTTTGTGTTCTTTTTTTACGTTTAATGATTTTGCCAGGTAAACTGCAGCCAGATGCGAGCCAGCGATTTTCTCCCCGGCAGGCCCCTCCTTCGCACCTGCAGCCAGACCTTTGTCCATTGCACCTATACTGCAGCCAAGGTCACCTCCCAAATCATTTGTGGCGTCACCTGCTTGTAACTGCTTCACTGTGAGGCTCACCTGACCTAGTATACTCGCCGTAACCCTGATTGCAACCTCTGTGGGTGCAGGGGGGAGGACCATGTCAGCCAGCATTATGAATATGCCTGTTCCCTCAGGAATACTCATGGTTGCCGATTTCCCCACAGTTGCCGCTTCTTACCCCTGCTGGGGGTGTTCTGACCTGACCCAGTTGTCGTCGGTTGGATCGTGTCCGTCGCGGGACTCAGAGGCTAAATGGCCTGGGAGGGTTGCTTTACTTTGCCGGCCGCTGCTGGGCACTGGTTTTCTCCCCCATGCTCGCGTCACCTGTGGTGCTCCATGGCGGGCAGAGCTTCCCTCATCCTGCCTCGCCTCCATTGATGTTTCCTGATCGGGGATTTATTTCCCCAGTTTTAGGGCCCATCTAGCCTGTCCCTGTCGGAAGGCTCCTTCGGTGTCTTCTTCCTCTGGCCGCTAGTAAAGTGACCTGCCAGAGCAGTGTCTTTACCGTCTTTAAAAAGTCAACAATAGAAAAAGGGATGTTTTTAAACATCCATGGACCGTGTGCCAGGCACCATGTTTGGGGGGGCACCACATGTGACCCCCTGGCCACATAGCGGAGGCCCACGGGCCCTGTTAGGGGGCCCCAAAAGTTCCTTTCCAACAGCCTTTCCATGGTGGCGAGACTGCCATGAAAAGGCTGTGGGAAAGGGACACCATAATCCCTACGGCGGTGCCTGTGCAGGCACCGCCCCCAATTTCGGGATTACGGTCCTACTGACGCCACAACGGGCTCTTTGAGCCTGTCGGAGGCGGTGGACTGTCCCTCCAACAGCTGCGGTCAGACCAACCGCCTCATAATGCGGCGGTCAGACTACTATCCTGGATGTCCGTGGGACAGCCACCGACGGCCTATCGGTGGCAGTCCCACCGACATCATAATAAGGCCCTTTGTTGGGGGGAGATGGCCCCGCAAGCCCTTCTGTGTAGTGGTCGGGCTCGCTCGATGTGCTCTCTTGCTACATGCAGTATGGGAGGCTGGTGTGACAACATTTGATGGGGCTGCTTTTGGTTCCTGGTATGGCTCTGATTGTAGCTTTCTGACGGTGCACATCCCAGTAGCAGTGTACACAAAAGTTTGTAAATGTAAAAGGTATTGTATTAAAAAATTGAAGAGGGCTCATTTTATAGAGAATGTGCACACTGTGCACAAGCAAAAATGCTGAAGAACCAATGCCTGAAGTGGGCTTACCTGTTGCCCTGTGCTGTATGCTGTGTTGGGTGGAAACAAGATGCGAATGACAGTTGATCAGATGAAGAGGGCTGCCTGAAAGCTTCTATATGTAAGTATATAATATAATTTTCTGTAAAATCAAAAGGTCTTAGCTAACGCCAGACTTAAAAACACACAGCAGGATGACAGAGAGAGAAATAATTCAAAACTGAATGAAATAAAAAATGAAGAATGGAAAGAAGAAACGTAAAAACAAAGTGTTGTGAAAGTCATGTCTTCCAGTGCAGAGGCATCTTTCATTTCAGTTTGAAAAGATGTGTTATTGAACGTGCAATAAGTGATAAACTGCTATTCCATCAAATGCATGTGTCTAGCATGTGCTTCTGTTTAGTAAATGTGCCATGAATTTATGATAAGCAAAATCATGCAAAAACACATTCAGTGATTGTTTAGTTTAGAAGTTAATTGAGGGATGACATAAACATTATGACTGTTCGCCTTCATAATTCTGTTAGTTTATTTTAATAATTAGTTTTTAGGCTTTTTTATTTTAGTTTCAGGTTCTCAAAGACATGAAGGCCAGACTCCATTTTGTGACCACCCGTTTGGATAGATTCTCTACCTTTGACCCAGATACAGCATGTTTCAAGGAGCTCGTGAAAGTGTCAAATCATCCAGACCATGACCTTGACAAACACCTAAAGCGACATTTGTCTGATACAAGTTCTCTGTTATGTATGTTTCAAGGTATATAATGTAAACAATAGTCTAAATTGACTACTTTTATCATACTGGTTGTCAGAACCCTTTTCAGAAGGCCATGGGGCACGCAGGGGTTACTGGGCCCAACCGTTGGTGTTGAGGCCTTTTACTCCTCATATCCCAGGGCCCGACCTACTATTGTTCCTGAGCAACTGGGCCATTGACCCCTTTTGCACTTGACTCTCGTAAATGAGCAGTCTAAGGGTCCCTCGGTGGGGAGGTGTGGATACAGATTAGTGAAAACGGCTATAACTCAAAAATCATGCAGCAGCAGCAACAATAAATCGATGTCTAGGCAAATACTAATTTTAGAACCACAATACGTATTTTATTTCTAGCTCTACTCATTCAAATGTATTCTTACAACACATTTCCCCCTTGAAGTCGGTGCTCTATTGTTTCACTGGCAAGTGCCTGTCCCACCCATTCCTCATATTGTGATTGGGGTTATTCCCAATTCACTGGTGGCCGCATCCAGGAAATGCTCACTAACTTATCTCAAGAGTTCACTCTGACGCTTTGAATGCAGTTAAAAGTGTCTTAGTGCTGCAGGACTTTCAGCAGCGAGTCCCCCAGGGCCTGGTAGGCCCATAACAAGTCTTCTGCTCTGGCAGGGAGGAAGCATGCAGTGTCATGGAGGGTGCCCCCTCTACGGGCACTCTCAATAGCTCCTCTCCTGCTCAGGTGAGTAAGCTGCACGTGAACTTAGCAGCAGCACTCTGCAGGCACAGGCTGTCTTTTTTAGCCTACGTGGTCGTGCTCTAGCACCGATCGGAGGTGCTTCTGCACTCCTACTGCTGCGTAAGTTTCCACTCTCCTAAAGGGCGGGGGCGGCGATTCTGATGCTCCTGATCTCAATCCCCCTGAAGTGGGAATGCTCCCCCAGCATCCTCACTTGGTACACAGGGTCAGGTCACTTGCAGTTCTCTTTGCTGCTGGTGGTCACCGCTGCTCACAATTCACAAGCTCTTGCCAGATCCACACGGCACAAATATTCCCTGCAGCCCCTCCTGACAAATGTGGTTGCCACACTTCTGCCATGCAAAGCTTTGGTCCTTACCGCATGGCAGTCCTTACCACAGCAGCCCCTGGCAGATGAGGTTGCTGCTATAGGGTCACACAGGCTTCAGCTCTGATCCCAAGGAGTCTTTTCTACGGGGGGCCCTCCTGGCTCACAGGATCGCCTCAATGATGCCGTACAGGCTTTTGCCAATACTGCAAGGCAATCTTTTGACACGGCTATCTTCACAGCGGCCCTCTCTTGGCATATGGGGGTCACTAACTCAGTCTTGCACATGTGCAACAATCTGATCGGTGCAGCACCATCTCCTCACACCTTGCACCAGAAGACCACTCAACAGGACTCCCCACTGGAACCTCGCTCCTGTGAACGCTGTCTCCTTCCTCACAGGGCACACTGGTTTTAGCAAGTAGGCAGGCGCTGGTGCTCCAGGCTCCAGTGCAGATGGTCTTGGTTTCCCTGGGCAGTAGCGCCTGCTACCGGGGAGTAGTGGGGCACAGAGGGGGGGGAAGTTAGAAAAAGGTGGAAAAAAAAAAAAGAAAGAAGCACTTACCTTCTCGGCTGCTGGCTCTCCTCCATCCTCTTCGTCCACGAGTCATGCTGGAACAGGAAGCACCCAGGCTCCCCATAGCCAATCACAATGATGCAACGTGTGGCGTGGATTAGCGCTCAGATGTGGACTGGGGGCCTGGGCATGTTCTCCACCAGGCTGTGAAATGCAGCTGGTGGGCAACATGCTAAGTGTGCATGACTGTTTCGCTGGGCTAAGACGGCCGGCCAAACAGTCATGCCCACTTTACAGTGTGCAAACCACTCCTCCCCTTGCAGCTGGCACAGCACCGCCCGCCCGCACCTTTACAGCACCAGAGAATAGTGAAAAATAAAATGATAATGACACTGTGATTTTCATTTTCATTTTCTTGTGGGGCGAAGCTCCTCTGCCTTAGCAGAGAAGCCACACCTGTCCCTGGGTGATACCCCCTTACCTAGCAGGGAGATTAGCAGGCTTTGGCCCCCAGTCCTGGTCACAGGCAGAAAGTCTTGCAGAGCTTTCCCTTCTCACACAGCTCACCTGGCTGCTTGGCAGATGACAATCTTTGAGGTCTCAAGCTCACCTTTTTATAGTTCATTTCCAGACACCAAATGTGATTTAGGGTCTGGGTCTTTGACGTTTTATGTTCGGGTTCTATTTCTTTTGAAGTACATACTTCTCCCTTCCCTCTTCTTCTTGAAAAGCTGTCTGTCCCAGCAGGAAAGACTCTGAAGCTGAGACTAGAGGTTATATCTGGATGTCAGCCACAGTGATATGCACATCAAAAGGTTAATCTCAGGCTCCCAGACCCACTCTTCATGACTCTCTTATCAGCCACATCTCCTTCATGAGATGAGTCCAGGCCCCTTCCTTGTGATCTCTCACTGAGTCAAAGAGCACCCTTTTAATTGTACGGGGGAGCCTCGCTCTCACTCCTCCAGTGTGTCCCACCCAGCTCGCAGGAATGCAGCAATACACAAATCGGTCTGAGGGGGGGGGGGGGTTCTATACCTCCTCATGTCTTGACCAGGCATGCCTGGGCCTCCCAAAATGTAATCCAGGGTCCTCCATGTAATGTACCATTGAAGGCACACTTTCACTCAGTACACAGCACACACGCTGACCAGGACTGTTACCTCCACATATTGTGCCACCACAGGCACACATACACTCAGCCCACACATTCACTCTGTGCACATTGCTCAGTACTGTAGCTCTTCTGTACACCTTCAACCAGGCAAACACAAAGAGATGATGGACGGAGCGCTGAAACTTTTCAGAAACTCACCCCCAGTCACAGATCTGGGTTGAATCCAATATCGTTCTTTAGCTCACTTCACCACCCCAGTTCAAACCCAGCCATAGGCAAATCAGTCTTGACCCTGTCCTTCATGGGAACAGTCCAGCATGATCTGCCAAGCCAGGTCTTCCCTGGACCGGAAACAAGCATCCTCGGACCGGTTTCAGGGTACAACCAGCACACACATTCACCATATGCGCTCTGCAGAACACTACACCTTTCATGTACTATACTCCTCACAGGTACACATACACCCAGTCCATGCATTCACCATGCATGTACTGCATAGTATATATCTTTCATGTTCTGTGCTCCCCATAGTTACACATACACCCAGTATATGCACTCACCATGCACGGACTTCACAGCACTGCTCTATCCCTGTATTGTACCTTTCCCAGGCAAACATACAACTAGCAGTGGCGGCTCCTCCGCTAAGGCAGAGGAGATTCGTCCCACTGCTTTGAAGCAGTGAAAGAAAGGAAAAATAAAATGATAATAACGTAATGTTATTATAATTTTATTTTGTCCTGCCTAGTCAGCTTTGCGTGACGGGTCTGGGCAGGGCTGCTCTGCTCACAGAGCAGGGCAGCGGAGTAGTGGTAGCAGCCTCCTAAGTGCGCAATGACTGTTTGGCTGGCCCTCTTGGGCCGGCCAAACAGTCATGCACATTTTGCATGTTCTCCATGCAGGCTGCATTACAGCCTGCGTGGAGAGCATGCCCAGGCCCCCAGTCCCTGGATGAGCGCTCAACCACGGCGCTCAGACCAATCACAACACTGCATTGCAGCGTTGTGATTGGTCAGGGGAGCCTGGATGCCTGCTTCCTGTTCCATTCCTGAGGAGAGACGACAGAGAGACGCGGCGGTAAGGTACGTTTTTTTCTTTTATTTATAATCTGCTTACCCTTTACCCCGCACCCCCGATCTGTGCCGGCCGCTACTGACAGCCAGTGCAAATCCACCACTCCAACACTGCCCAGCACTTCACATCTAACTGATATAGGCCAAAGGTGAGTTAAGCCCACAGCAGCTGTACTTTAAAAAGTGAGTGAGCTAGCAGGCCTCACTCCAGTGCCACAAGTTAAAAAAGACCAGTTCACTCCTACTGATCACTGCATGGTATGCTGCCACCACAGTGCTCGTGCTGCCTAACTCCTAGTGAAAGTAGTACACTTCCACCTCTATGAGTGTAGCACATTGGGCACCCCTCCCACTCCAACTAAACTGCAATCCATGAGACAGGCCTATGTCTGGGTGCACACGTATGATCCGTGTTTACCTGTGACAACAAAAATCAGCATATAGGGATACAGACAACAGTAAAGTGGGTACTCAGGACAGGGGTACAAGTCCATTACTGTCCATGACTTTTCCGTCCCAACACTGGTTTATACCGGTTTGCCTTGAACGGTCATGTTGGTACATACTGATAATGTCTGGAACTAGGTGGAAATTTCCCAATGTAGGGTAAAGGTCAGGAGTCATTCCTATGAAAGCCGCATTGAGTGAACACAAAGAGAGAGAAAATCCTTCTCCAGGGCACACATCCAAACGCAGATAGGCACAGCACCAGATTCCACCTTAACTGAGGAAGGCTCCAGCAATACTTGCTGAGGCTCTGCAAAGCACTTTGTCTTCATTGACTGGTTCACGGATTGTGTTCTCTCACTGGAGGGCATATTTACAAGAACCTACATGGTCTTAAAAATGGTGCAAACACACCTATACATAAGGAAGACAATCCCAGACCCTCATTGGCAATCTCAACGATGCCATGGAGGTACTAGTCTTGCAACTTGGAGCCCCAAGAAGACCACCACCACAGAGGCAGCGCCGCAGAAGAGAGCAGGTCCACCGCCAAAGGATCACTCTCATACACCTCTGGCCAGAGTAGGCGATAGCCCACTACAGGCTAAAATGGTCCTCCATCCTCCGCCTGCTCAACTAGATAGCAGCAGGCCACATCCCAGCGCAGCACTAACATCCTTCCGCAGACCAAGCTACTTGCTGTGCTGCACATGTTGGCCTCAGGTACCTTCCAAACCACCACTGCCAGAGTCGCCGGAGTCTCCCAGGAATCATTCTCAAGGTTCCTCACCACTGTCTTGGAAGCCATCATCAGCTTGACGCCACAGCACCTACGCTTTCCCAACACTGCGCAAGAACTACTCGCCAACAAGCAAGGCTTCTATGCCATTGTTGGTTTTCCACATATGTTGGGGGCAATTGACTGCACCCATGTGGACCTTGTGCCTCCTGCGGACATTGCACACATATACCGCAACAGGAAGCACACATACTCGATGAATGTGCAGGCAATTGTTGACCATCTTGGAGTGTTCGTCAATGTCGTCGCCAAGTATCCAGGCAGCGTGTATGACTCCTACATCTTCCGCCAATCTGTCATCAACCAGCAGTTCCAGAATGGCATCTATGGAAATGGACTGCTTGTTGGTAGTACAAAATGAACACACCACACACCTCAAGTCATCAATCATGTAGCTCAACTATGTGAAAATGCACATGTAGCAAATAGGATTCTGCATACATTGTAACTGGGTCAACTACTATACAAAACACCTAATGCCAAAGAACAACATACATTTAAGTAGCTCCAACAAGGGAGTGGGCTAGAAATACTCTCACAAACCACTAAGTCACTCTAGGAATACAGATATTGCAGAACTCATCAGACAAACATTTCAAGGAATAAATGCAGCATGTGCCACAAGACATATGCTTACGCTGTGCTGCATTAATTCTGAAACAAAGCCATGTGTCATATGCACAACAAGATGACAGATCACTCTGCTATCCCCTTTGCTGGTGCACAATTAGCTGATATGCACCAACACAGGCACCCATGCACCATGGTGCAAGGGTGCCTGCGTCATGGGGAGGAAAGTATTTCTGCATGAAGGGACACCTAATTGCACACAAGCGATCACAAAAGTAGAATTACCCTTACTCTGGGTTGTGTCAGAATGTAGCATGCATAGAAAGAGCATACAAATAAGAGAAATGTAAATCTCACTCCATGTTGCTCATTCCTACGCCTCCCCTGGTGAGGCCTATCAATCTGATGCATTTCCAGGTGTAAAATTAATACCAGATGCACAAATGTAGCCAAATAAATGTGTGTTGTGTGGGTACACACACAGCAATATCCATGGCCTGCCTCCAACACGCATTCAAGTGGATACCAAGTTACCATAGGCCCAAGGACATGAATAGACATGTGGGTTGGCTTGACATGTCCCAGTAAGTAGAGTGCACCCGGTAGCACCTGCATCTCAAACAGTGACCCACCTGGGGTGCAAGGGGGATGTAACTAACCCACAATGAGTACAACATTTAGCATTCAAGTACTTCCGGTGCTAGCTACCCTCAGTACAATAACTCACAATGATGCATCTGGCTGATGCACGTACATAGTATTGTGCAAAGGTTAAGGGGGCTTCTTTACAAACCCCGTGAGCCACCGGTGTTCATTTTCAATATGTGCAAAAGTGACGTACCGGTGGCGCAAGGGGCTTGTAAATAACCCCCAAGGTGTTCTGAGGTACCCATACATCCTGACAGTTACAACAGGGAGGTAATACACAGGACCTGGCCAATGGCATCATGGTGATGTGTAGGCTGTAAAGTATAGGCAATCCAATGTCAGCGATGCAGGTCAATTGTATGTACCACAACATGATGAAGTAGATAGCACAAAGCTGCACAATGGACACAAAATAAAAAAGCCTACTCTACAAACACATCGGGCCAAAATATTAATGGACATTTCTCTCCATTTCTGTTTCAGCTGACTATGGATATCCCCATCAAAGTGCCCCACACACAGGGGCAGAGAGACTACAATGTGGCACTGGGACTCACAAGGGCCATCGTGGAACGGACCTTCGGAGTCCTGAAATCCATGTTCCGGTGCTTTGACATTTCGGGGGGGAAGACTCCTGTACAGGCCTGAACTGGTCTGCAAAATAATACTGGTGTGTTGCATTTCGCACAATATCTGTGTACGGACCAACACACCTCTGCCAGAAGATCAGGAGGAGCTGGACAATCCGGAGGAAGGGCAGGATGAAGAAGGCGATGCAAGACACACCACAGCTTCTGCAGCTGCAACAGCGCGGAGGGATGCCATCATCCGGAACTTTTTTCCCTAATCCCTATTAACAAATGTCTTGTTACAAACATTTCTTTCAACAAAAGGTTCCACCTTGTGATTTCGCAAAATAAAATATCACTACAAAAATTTAATGTATGCTTAGTTTGTGACTTCAGAAGGGGAACAATCATGTAAAGTCACGTTACCAAAACAATAGTGTCACACAGATCACTCATCTAGCAGGGGATATGACACCAATTAAAGAAAGACTGGATATGGGACAATGTATTGGGCATCTGAACTTATGTCTGTGTATGGTTTCTCATTGAGAAATAAAAAGGGGAAGTTGTGGGTTCTCAGGCGCACCATCAGGTACGTTTTCACCAAATAGCATAGTACAACATACAATGTGTGTTTGATGCATCATTGTAGCTAGGGCCACACAGCTCTAAACCATTATAAAAATTGAAACACAACATCTCTGTGTACTCTGTACCACAGGAAAAAGGTAACTGACAAAAGTCACAAAGATAAATGACAATTGTGTACAGTATCAACTTGTGGGTGTCGAGGATGAAGATTCAAAGGATAGTAGAGCCAGACTAGTGGATGTATTAATACAGTGCAGGGAATGCTTCTAACACCAAGCATACCCATTCATTCAACATTAGCAAGTGACACTGACTCCCTAGCTGACACATGTGTCACTGTAATGACAAATAAGCACATGTCGTGCATCACTAACACTGTGCATGATTCATACATCAACAGTGCACTGATCTAACAAAGCTATAGTTTCAATAACTGACTAATATCCACCACTCAAATTACTTTCATATTTCACCATACTAATTCACCACTAATCCTTTATGGGTTTCCGGAGTAGCGTGCTACTCGCCCAAAAAAAAAAAAAAAGCACTTCAACACCCCATCAGGGGTAACAAGCGCTATATAAATACAAACCTTTTTTCCTCTTCTATCCTTCTGCTATCCTTATGAATCCAAATAACTGACTAACCTATCCACCACTTAAAATTACTTGCATGTTTCACTATACTAATTCAACACTAATCCTCTATGGGTCCCGGAGTAGCGTGCTACTCGCCGAAAAAGCACTTCGACGCCTCATCAGGGGTAGTCAGCCATGGGACAACTGGCAAGGCATCATCAATCAACATGTATGTTGGGCTATAGACTTGGCAATGCAATGCCAAGAAAGTGTTGAAGTAACATGCACAGCAACATGAGTGTGGCATGGCAGTGAAGGTGGAGAATTGGCTATATCCTCATCAAATAACACTTACTCTGTGTTGTCACCCCCAAGACAGAGAACAGACATACACATGAGTGAAGTACAACAGGGAAACCAAAAAGTACAGCCCAAACATACAAGTAACATACAACCAATTACATTAGGAATGGACATTGAATTGGGTAAGACGGACCAGAAAAAACATGGTAGCACCATGAAGTTGCACCACCTCTCTCTGGATGGCCACTACAAGTTTACAAATGCCAATTGCATGATGTGTGTAATCTAGGGATTGATCACAACTACACCAATCAAAATAGCCACACATCTGCAGGCACAGTTGAACACAAATACACCAAGCATCCAAAAATGAAATGTCAATGTCACATATGGTTGTATCTCTCAAGGAATGTACAGAATACTCTTGAAAACACATTGTTGCGATAGATGGCCAGGCACCATGTATGGCATGTGTTGCAGTCCAGTGTGGCAAACCAGCTCCTCAACTCCAGTCAGGTGTATGCTAGATGGAAATCCCTGTCCGAATATCACCAAGGGAAATCCACTGTACACCCAATAGCTCAATAACATGTGCTGAGGAAAAGCAGCACCACCTGGTTGCCTCCTGGATGCCAACTTTGGCAAGCAGAGTACATGTTCAACGTTCCCCCTGTAAATCTGGGTTGTACAAGCAGTGTGCTCATGGCTTTCGGGCAGATACCACCCCTGGGCCTCCTCCGCTTCACACCCAACCATCTCCCAACCTGGACAACGACACTAGGCCTCAAACCGCAGCGCCCTCTCCGAATCAGTGAGTCAGCCAGCTGAATCCTCTGTCAGTCAGGATACACAAGCCTGGGTACAGCAGTGTGCTCCGAGTATGCAGGGGAACCTACAGGTGCAGGAGATGCAAATGGCCCCTTTTAGTTGACTAGTCACAGGTCCCCTGCCACACAAGATTTGTCCATGTCAGGGGCCGCACCCTCCACTGCTAACGGGCATCACAAACTCCTCCGCCATGATGATGTTGAGAGGCGCAGCACAAAATATGATGTCTCCCCTGTCACCCCAGTGTAGTGTTTGTGCGTGTCATGCAATGCAGACTACCCTTTGTTCCTGATCAGGAGCACCTTGATTGTTCACCACTACAAGGTGCACCATGCGGGCTTCTCAAGTCAACAATGTGTCTACATCTGACATGCCAGACTTGGCATTTCATTGCTGATGCATCAATGTCTACAGCCAGGGCCCACAGGCTTGTGCATGATGCAGGCACGGCCTTCAACGTCATTCTGCAGTAACTCTGTAGTACCTTGTCTACCACTCAGAGTCTCATACAAAAGCACAGTGTAGTCTTAAGTCCATGGGGACTGCCTGCGCTTACCAGCATTGGACGCCATGCTGTTGCAAGGAGTGCGCAGTGTAAAGTGCTGCATTGCTGTTTCCAGCCAACAATGTCCTATTCACCTGGGACTCTGGGTCTTCAACATGCTTGTACATGGCTTTGTGTGGCTTGTTGACCTCTGCGTATTTTGGTCATGGCTGCTCCATTCTGCATTCTGGTGCATACATTTCTTAAAACATCATCAGAGGTGTCTCTATAAGCTCTTGTAGCCTTCAGAGGCTGAAAAGTGACGCAGTGCTTACTCACATCAAATATTTTGTGCGCTACCTGTCCAGCCGTCATATCATTTTCTCTCCTAGCTTCAAGCTGTGTATCGCTGTCACGCTAGACTGATGGGCAATTGTGTCTGACACAAGCTGATCCTTACGCCATGTAACGACGTCCTGACACATAGAATCAGGTAGTCGCCACTCTCACATTTTTAATCAGGTTGGGAGCCAGTCACAATAAAGTTCCTCTATTTTGGACTTCCTTACCTGTTTTAATTTAGCACCGTCACTTCACTTTATCTACACCTATTAGGCCCCTTACACCCACAGCACCATACGGCAAGGAATAAAAGATCTCCGCCAAAGAGCCCCATATAGGGTGCCCGTCAGGTATTGGAGTGCCGACCCGAAGAGGAGCAGGCCCTATGATGAAGCATGACACCCAGCTGGCTTGGTGTGTGAGGGCCCTAATTCCGAAAGGAGTGATCCCCCTTTCCCTCCCTTCGCAATAGGATCACCTATCATTCCTGTTGTGACACCCTCTCTCCCTCTTTTACCGACCCACTCAGGAATTGCATACCCTTTTGGTATTGTCTGTGTGTAAGTCTGCCTTATAAACAATGCAGGATCAGACTACGTCAATTGTCTGAACACACCTTTGTGAAATATGCTAAGCACATATTGACTACCCAACGTCTTGAAAATGACGTTGTGGCTGGAAATGAGGCCTTGTGAATGTGTCACTCAAGTTGTGTGTGCAAAATGATTACGTATACCTGCAGGATTGTCTTGTAGTCCACAGGGCTGCAATGGTCATGTGTTGTGTGTCAGACAGGCAAAGCAGATCCCTTCATGTATGCAACACGAACAGAGACAGAACTGTTACAGGCCATCCAATTGAATGTAGATGAATTCGATAATAAACATGACACATGTGAAAAGTCACGTCTGATACAAATTCATGTTTTTTACATTTCTCACAGCCGAGAGACTATTGTTAATTCAGGGGGACGTTGATGCCTTCTCCTCAGATATGTTGATTTTTGTGAGATGTGAAGATTTAATGGAAATGCTCCTGTATGTAGTTGAAAACAGTCTGGGTGTGTATTACATAGACCTCACATCTAGTGTGATGAGGCAGCTGTAAATTAAGATGTATGCACATATTTATGATGTTTTGATGGAGCACAGCATTTGCCTTCTTGATTTAACGTTGCACATCCCCAGTTTGTTCAATTCCTCACTGCACCACATTAGTAAATATCCTGCTTATCACCGGGTCTCGCCTGTCACTGAGCAATTTTTAAAGCATCCCAAACATGTAGGCACTCTGCCACAAATGTGCAAGGGGGCCTGCTTTGGTGCTTGCAATAGCAAATGGACACTGTTGTGTATGCAAATTAGTGTTTGCACGTTATCATAGCACCTTGTTTGCCAACATGCATTAGCAACATGTCAGAGCTGAATTTAAAAGATTTTGGTATGTCAATACACTACAACATCCATGTCAAAGGGTGCCCATCTTAAATATATTTCTTCAGATGTTTGATCCTATGGTATACATTGTGTCCAAATTTTCTTTTTCTTTGGATACTGTGGCTGCTCATGCCAAGATAAATGCTGTATGCAACTGTCACACAATGTGCCAGCAATTTGCGTAATATCATGATATGAGGTGTGAATTCATGTCCAATTCACTAAATGTAGGTGTACTACAGCTAAATGACATATCATTTTGTCAGTCTATACTGACTAATTTAGTCGTTCAAACTTGTGAAGTTACACTAACACTTTCACTGAGGCCAGAACTTCAAAAGGGGTATGTCACTCCAGTCGATGCATGTGGATTCCACAGTGTACATACAGGAGAGGAAACATGTGAGTGATGTTGGTGATGGGTATGACCAGACATGAAATCCATGTACACACTGGACTGAGATAGCTGTCACTATTGATCAGTTCATTGGAGAACCAGTTGTCAGTGACAGTTATTAGTCCAAAGAGTCAGTCTCATATACAAGATGGGAGCTGGTGTACCTGAGAAATTAGGATGAGTGGCATAACCCAGAGTCACACCTTCTTTGGATGAGTCAATATCACTGTAAGAGATAGTTAAGTGCTGACATTCGATTCATGACAATAATCACTGTCTTGCTTCAAATCTAGTGTATCTTTGACATTTTGGTGCATATTACAAGGACACCATTGCCTCCGCAATGTTACTTGGCACAACATTGTGGTAGCAAGAGTGGCTTAGCTTTAGTCACAAGGCAGCGTTAAGCCACTTACCTCTGATTAACGCACAATTGTTTTTTAGTTCCCCTTTCACACCATATTTTGGGTGAAAGTGGTGGGCAATGTCACCCTGCAAACCAAATTTTCGGTAGTTTGGCCCCTATCTACAAGCCGAGTGTGAATATGGTAGAGTGCGTAATGTGTAAGACCCTGGCAAAAATATACTCAAACATGCACAATTATGAGGACGGTTTATTTTCTCATCATCTCTGCTGTTCCTATGTGTGTTGCGTTGGATCAACGCAGACACCCTTGCACTGTTGTTCAAAGGTGCCTGTGTTGGTGGTAGACTGATGTCTTTTGCACCCGCACAAGGGGAAATGTAGTGCTGCCACACTATGATAAAATTTTTGTGCAGCTCTGCGTTTGCATAGTGGCAGAGCATAGCATGATGCCAAGCTGGCTAACAACGCTCTGCGGCACTTCCTGGTAAATATGCCCCATTGTCTCACAATAAGCAGATTTGTGAGCTAAATTTGTTCAGACGTCTCTAGTTGATGTATACAGCATGACTCATGGATGTGTAGCTGTGTAGACACATCCAACTTGTTGGTGAATTGATGTACATTGATTTGTTATATTTATTTCTTTATTTAAAAGATTTATAAAGTGCACAGCTACCCAACAGGGTTTCCCGGCGCTGAACAGGACAAGCGAGGTTGAGGTTAGTTGGAAGCGGGGAATCAAACCTGACTATAAAGAAAAGTCTTCAACTTTTACGAAAGGCCAGGAGAGACTGTATACTGTCATACATGAGTACCATTGTTATGCTTAGTATTCTGCCACTATTTCAAGAAGTGCACCCTATGTCTTTGTTGGACCGTTATGGCCTGGCTCTGCAATGGGCCTGTCAAGCGTCTCCTTGAGGTAATTCCCCTGGTAGACTCAGTTGAAGTCTGTGTCCGCACCATCATTTAACTCTGCTAATCTGCAAATGTTGTGACTCTACTCTGCCCTTGCTATGCCCCATGCCATACATTGACTTGTCGGTATCACTATCAGGTTGTAATTGGTCCTTTCATTCACATTGCATTGTTCAGGTCATGTTGGAAGTACCAAACATTTGATGAGAGTGTAGAGTCCATGTTTTCATGCACTTGTGTTTCTGAATTACATGGTGAACATTGTCATTTCTCTTGGATCTTACATATTGTCATATGTATTGTTTTTCAGACAACATGTTGCCTGAGGACGTTTGAGAATTCCAATTTAAGAAGGAACGGTATCTACGTATCCGTCGTGTGGCCAAGGGATACAATGACATGGCTACGAAGTACCAAGAGAAGAGGGCAGCCGGACGGTGGAAATCACTGCCAGAATTTGCAAAAAAAAGTGTAGAAAGGCGTGCTGTCCTGTCTGCATCTTCAACTCATCAAAGGGACACAGAAGAAATGCCAGGCCCTTCAGGTGTCAGACGTGGTTCCAAACGTCGTCACTAAGCTGCTGCTCCCAGACAAACACCACCGGTCCATCCTGTTGCACCAGCCTCAGGCCCGCAAACAGGTGCCCCCTCACAACCTGTCCCCCAAGGCACTGCATCGCTGCCAGATGCACCACGGACACAGGTCGTTGAATACACCAACAGGGACCATAGATGTCTTTTGGACCTCAATGTTAGATTGTCTCAAGTTGAAAGTGACATTTTGGAGATGAGCACCCACCTCCAGGACATCAAGGGTGCCCTGGGGCTCCCCTTCTGAGCCCCCAACTTTATGATCCTTCCCTCTTGTACAGTCCCCCTATTCATTTTTGCATACTTTTCATTTACTTACTGTAGGATTTTAGGTGTTCTTAAGTGTAGTTTTAGAGTAGTTATAAGTTAGTGTTAGGTGTAGGTAAGGTTTTAGATATTTAATTCAATTTATATAGTGTTATGGGCTAAGTTTCCCTTTCCTTTGGGTGGGGGATGATGTCTTTTTACTTGTTATAATAAAAAAAAAAAAATGTATATATGTATGTATATATATATATATATATTTGTTTCAGATATAAGTACATAAGGGGGGGGGGCTTTCCACCGGGCAGGCCTATAATAGCCGGTATTGACTCTCCGACCGAACGTCTGTCGGAGTATGTTGATACATTCTTGCTGCCATTGGTAGCAAATCTTCCGGCTTTTATATTGGACAGTAAAGACATCCTCAATAAATTCGAAGATGTCCTTTGGACCGAGGGATTTTCTTTTGTTACGTTCGACGTTACCAGTCTGTATACTTGTATCAAAAAACATTTTGGTCTCCATGCCCTTTCGCACTTTCTAAAGACACGAACAGCAGACTGGTATGCACATAATGAGATGCTTATCGAAATGACCGATCTCATTTTAACCAAGAACTTTTTCCTCCATGACGGGCACTGGTACCACCAGCTCCAGGGAACCGCGATGGGTTCAAAATCTCGCACCATCGTACGCGGGACTCTTTATGGGCTGGTGGGAACAGACACATGCCTGGGGTCGATATGCCTCCCCTGGCTAGAGAACATCATTTTCTGGGGAGGTATATTGATGATGTCATTGTTATTTGGAATGGCACCATGGAACAACTAGAAGCATACCATTCCTTTTTGAATGATAATCCACATAACGTGACATTGACAATGACCATCGGACAGGATAAGATCGATTTTTAGATATTACATTCTACGCCAAGGGGGCGCATTCAGAGCTCCCTGTACCGTAAACCCACTGCTAGTAACAGTACCTTACAAGCCACCAGTGCACATCCTAAAATTACCATTAACAGCATCCCGTATGGGGAGATGATCCGGGTTCGCAGGACCTGTAGTGAAAATGAAGTCTATCAGACCAATCTAGAGGTAACTAAAGATCGTTTTAGGAAGAGGGGCTACAAGGAGAGAGTCTTGTTACAAACGCAACGTAAGGTTAACCAAAAAACAAGGGCTGATACTCTAAAGCAGAACAAAACCTCTCCTATTACACAATCTAAGGCTTCCAATATTCAGTTCATCACTCGGTATACTCAGGACAGTCAGAACATCTACAAGATTCTTGCCAAACATTGGCCCATATTATTGGAAGTCCCAGGTCTTACAGATACCATCACGGTAAAACCTAAGATAACATACCGGCGTGGTAATACACTTAGGGACAAATTATGTCCCAGTTACATTGCGCCTAATAAACCAGGGATGAGTTGGCTCACCAATAAGACACCGGGCTTTTTTGTCTGTATGGAGTGCAACATTTGCCAATATGGCAAGAATAAATTAAAAACCTTTCAGTATAATACGAAACGAACATACACCATCCGCCATACCATCACCTGCAAATCAACATTCGTAACATATGTCATTGGCTGTGGGTGCAATATTATATATGTTGGTAGCACTATAAGGGCGCTCAAATTGAGAATCCAAAAGCACGTACGCGCCATTAAGACTCATGATACCAGATATCCCATGACAGCCCATATGACAGAACATCATGGAGGAAAAGCGGACATTTGGTTCCATGCAATTGACCATGTCCCACCACGGGCTAGGGGAGGTAACAGAGAACTGGTTCTCAGAAGAAATGAGGCGGGTTGGATTTGTCGCTTACGATGTGTAACATTGGGCCACAATACAGATGATGAACTACATTACTTTTTATAGGGAATAAGCATCTGTAATGAATTATTTTTCACATGTTGTTCTCTTTGTTTATTTACCTCATCTGTTATTGTTACCCATTTATTAGGTTTGGAATTGCTAATGCCCTTAGTACTCTTGCATCCCTTTCTGCACATTAATCAATCCTTTGGTACCAACTATATCCCCTTGGATGCTGGATCTAAATTATTGTTACACCACTTGATTTGATTTTAATGGCCCCAATTGCCAACATGAAGATTATATGTATCAATCTCCTCATATGTAAAGACCATCTTCTGGACGTTATGATGACCAAGAAGTCCAGTGTTAAGGCCAATATGGCTTTGATTTTTGCTGTTCCTTTGTCCCCTCTTTTTGATATTTTTAGTTTCCTATTTCCTTCCCTTTCTCTCCTTATTTTCTATAATTCTTATGTTTTTATCTTATTTCATTTTTATTTTATTTTATAATTATTTTAGATACTCATCTTTGATTGAGTTTTTTGCCATCTTGGGAATCGTACGATCTTTATGGCCAACAGATGCCCATGTGGTCTGTAGTACACAATTGGGGCAATCGAATAAGCACCACCGTTTTTGAAAAATCTATAAGGCACTGATACTAATGCCTTGATTAGGAATCTACGTTCCTGGGGCATGTGTAATCTTTACGGCCCACGATTGTTTTTGTTTTTTGCTGTATGTAGTTTATCAATACGGTATTCTTACTTTTGTGGTTTGCTTTAGATCAAACTATACGGCACTTTAGTTCTTATATTTCGGCCCTGTTTTGAAAAAATACTATTTGGTGACAACCCCTTCTTGGTATATTCCGTTTTTACGGAGTTCTTTTTTCTTTAAGACACTCCCTTACTAGACACGCGGTTATTCTTGCGTGATTACGCTCGTGTTATTTAAACCGGGCACGTTTGGTGCTCGTCTTTTCAGTTTGCATCTGTTCGCTGAACACTGCGGGGGTCTCGGATATCAGCGGCCCAGGTAGGAATCTTGACCTACGTGACCATTATTCATTACGCTACTATTTTCGGTCACAGTTCCATGCCGCGTTTTTTAAATGCCCCTACCTCTATTAAGTATTGATTTACGGCTGGACTTGGAACTCTTGACTTGGGTTCCTTTTGTACTTTTCCTGTTTTTGTTTTGTTTTATTTATATTCTGGAAACGCGAAATCGGCGTTTTCTATGTTTTTGTTATATTATTACTTTTTGCCGTATATAGTGGATTTTTGGCCATCTACATTGTTTATGTTTTCCGTGATTCTGTTACTTTGACTTCAGGCATTTGTAACCCTGGCATTATGCGGGTAACGGGAGATCTTCTTATTTACTTGCTTCTATGCAACTATTTATTATTATTTCATGAGTTGTTTATCTGCTTACTGTCCCTCAGTATAAGAGGGTAATTATACTTTTTTCAATATAAACAAGGGTGGGCCGTATTTGGGCCATCGCCCCACGTTTTAATTTGTCTTTGTTTGTATTATTTATTGCAGGCACACAGGCCTCTTACTTACTGATTGACCCTGGATATATGAGGGTCCTTTGGGAATTTTACGTATTCTTCATTGTTATTTCAAGTTATAATCTACATTACTACCTTATTGGACAGAAAATTCATTATTTGGAAGGTAGGCATTTTTTGATTTCCCTAATAATGTTGGGCCTGATGGCGCTCATACTCTTTAAGATGGCATTTAATTGGTCCTTTTTGATTATCTAGGTTTATATTTTGTTTTGGTTTTTAGCTTTTGTCTATTCTACATCTTTTTCACACCTTCTTTCTATTCTATTTATCCCTGATTCCTTGATGTTAGTTTGATAGACATTGCTCACAAGATATTGTCTTACTATGGGCAATAAACTCTTGTAATGTTATTAAGTCTCTATTTAAGCAATATGGTACCACAACATGCCATTTAATATAGATGTTATGCATCATGTTTTTTCTGATATTGCAAATGAATTAATAATACTACTGTGTCCTAGAAATGTGGTGGGTATACCGCTCAAAGTCTTATGACTGACTTATGTTAGTGAGATCATTTTTAAATGTATTGTTTATCGTTTGATATGTATTGTCTTGGTCTTTGTCCATTCGTGTTTTTCTATGTTGTATTATACACTTTATGTTTTTGTATACATTGCAGCCCTGATGAAGTCCATGATTTGGACGAAACGCGTCGGCTGTCTGGCTGCTGTTTTTTAACCATAAATAAGAAGAATAAAGAAAATACTTGTTTTGATATTCCTTGGATGGACATAATTCTTTTCCCCCATTTAATTGGTGGTGCACTCCACATTGGTGTTACATTTGACTTTGGTCTCGTTAGACCGCTCCTTGGAAACAGCAGGAGTGGTGGATGTGCACACTTTCTGAGTGATTGGATTCAGAACATTGGACTCTCTGTTTGGGTATAAATTTTGGGGGAGGTGCGTCACATGCACACTTGGTGTATGGTTTAGGTTTGTTGTTTCAATTTTGGATGTATTCATTTGAGGCCTGATCGCACTCCCTCTTCCCATTATTTGTGTTATATTATTAGTGATCTCCCAATGTCTAGATTTAAAGACAGGAGGGAGGAATTTGCGCTGAATCTTTTTGCAACAGAGCAATCACAGGGTAATCCAACACAAAATCTAGGCACAGTAGAAGGACTTAAGAGCAAATTCCAAAAATTAGAGCGTCTTAAAAAACAAGAGCTTGCGAGATGGTGGGATGGTGCAACCCTAAAACAGTACTTGGATAATGATAGAGTACCGAGGGGCCTGAGAATCCTCATATTCCCCACTTTTGAGGGCTTAGATGAAGATCTCTTAAAGGAGTGGGAGGGTAATCTCTCGGCTTCCTCAATAACTATGATGAAGATACTCATTAAACATGCAGAGAGAAAGGCAACATCATTATTGGTTGAAATTGAGAAACTAGAAAAGGAGATAGAAGAAAGTCCCTTTAAAGAAGCAATAAAGAAAAATTATGATATCTTGGAGAAAATAATAGAAGACTACCAAGTGTACCAACGGGATAAAAAGGCCCGTAAGATTAAAAGGGACGCTACAGACTATAGACAAGGTAGAGTTTACACCTTCGCCAAGAAGTACGATAAAATCAAAAGTACGGAAACACCAAAAAGGGACAGGGATGAGACTCTGGAGTTAGATTCAGTTGGTGGTAGCTCGGCTACATCTACAGATAGTTTACAGACTGAGGCAAGTAGTAGCAGCATCACAAACCCTCCAATACAGAATTCTTTTTTATTAGAAATGGAAAGAGTACGAATAAACAGTCAACATACAAGAAAAGATCTAAAATTAGGAGGGGTGGTAGAAGGTGGTCAAAAAGGAAAAAAAGTGACACCAGGTTTAACAATGAAATTACGACCTACCAACATGAAATAACATCACAAGTCCTGCCCATGCATAACACTATGGCGACTGAGGAGTCTTCTACAGTGGCACATGATGATTTAGTGATTGTTAATCTGTCAGACTATACACCAACTAAGGAAGAATGTACTGTTTTACAAAGAGGCTTGGGTTTCTGTCCAACCCAAAGTAGTGATATTGTTGATGTCATTGTTGATTTGCATAAATTTGTTCGTGTCTTAAAATTAAAACATTACTTTCATGCGAATTCAAGATGTCTCACCTCTGATATTAGTAACCATATTACCCCAACACAAACTGTGGGGGACTTAGAGAACATTCAACTTCTACTCTCCCTTACTGACGATGAAACTGTACCACTTGACCAACTTACTGAGGAATTGGGTATTAGAGCCAAACCAGACATTAATAGTGGCTTAAAGGAGAAATCGAAATTTAACCCACAATTTATGCACCCTAAAATTGACTTGTTTAAAACCAAAGTCTCGGATGATCTACATAAGGTGCTTAATGGCCGTACACATAGAACTTTGGGTACCCATAATCTATCCCCCCTTGAAAGACTGGCGCTGAAAACACTCAGAGATAATGATCAAATCATTATAAGGGAGGCCGACAAGGGTGGGAATGTGGTGCTAATGCGGAAAGAGGATTACATGGGGAAATTCAGAGACAATTGAATGATACTAACTGTTATGCATCCATTACCACGAACCCTATGATAGAACTTACAACATACATAACTATGAGACTTAGCGATTGGAGGGAAGCGGGTTACTCACTGAGGAGGAGGCCAGATACTTGACTGTTCAGAAACCAAGCTATCCTTGCATTTACATCCTCCCAAAAGTACATAAGGGGGGGGGGCTTTCCACCGGGCAGGCCTATAATAGCCGGTATTGACTCTCCGACCGAACGTCTGTCGGAGTATGTTGATACATTCTTGCAGCCATTGGTAGCAAATCTTCCGGCTTTTATATTGGACAGTAAAGACATCCTCAACAAATTTGAGGATGTCCCTTGGACTGAAGGACTCTGTTTCGTCACATTTGATGTTACCAGTTTATATACTTGTATCAAAAAACATTTTGGTCTCCATGCCCTTTCGCACTTTCTAAAGACACGAACAGCAGACTGGTATGCACATAATGAGATGCTTATCGAAATGACCGATCTCATTTTAACCAAGAACTTTTTCCTCCATGACGGGCACTGGTACCACCAGCTCCAGGGAACCGCGATGGGTTCAAAATTCGCACCATCGTACGCGGGACTCTTTATGGGCTGGTGGGAACAGACACATGCCTGGGGTCGATATGCCTCCCCCTGGCTAGAGAACATCATTTTCTGGGGGAGGTATATTGATGATGTCATTGTTATTTGGAATGGCACCATGGAACAACTAGAAGCATACCATTCCTTTTTGAATGATAATCCACATAACGTGACATTGACAATGACCATCGGACAGGATAAGATCGATTTTTTAGATATTACATTCTACGCCAAGGGGGGGCGCATTCAGAGCTCCCTGTACCGTAAACCCACTGCTAGTAACAGTACCTTACAAGCCACCAGTGCACATCCTAAAATTACCATTAACAGCATCCCGTATGGGGAGATGATCCGGGTTCGCAGGACCTGTAGTGAAAATGAAGTCTATCAGACCAATCTAGAGGTAACTAAAGATCGTTTTAGGAAGAGGGGCTACAAGGAGAGAGTCTTGTTACAAGCGCAACGTAAGGTTAACCAAAAAAAAAGGGCTGATACTCTAAAGCAGAACAAAACCTCTCCTATTACACAATCTAAGGCTTCCAATACTCAGTTCATCACTCGGTATACTCAGGACAGTCAGAACATCTACAAGATTCTTGCCAAACATTGGCCCATATTATTGGAAGTCCCAGGTCTTACAGATACCATCACGGTAAAACCTAAGATAACATACCGGCGTGGTAATACACTTAGGGACAAATTATGTCCCAGTTACATTGCGCCTAATAAACCAGGGATGAGTTGGCTCACCAATAAGACACCGGGCTTTTTTGTCTGTATGGAGTGCAACATTTGCCAATATGGCAAGAATAAATTAAAAACCTTTCAGTATAATACGAAACGAACATACACCATCCGCCATACCATCACCTGCAAATCAACATTCGTAACATATGTCATTGGATGTGGGTGCAATATTATATATGTTGGTAGCACTATAAGGGCGCTCAAATTGAGAATCCAAGAGCACGTACGCGCCATTAAGACTCATGATACCAGATATCCCATGACAGCCCATATGACAGAACATCATGGAGGAAAAGCGGACATTTGGTTCCATGCAATTGACCATGTCCCACCACGGGCTAGGGAGGTAACAGAGAACTGGTTCTCAGAAGAAATGAGGCGGGTTGGATTTGTACGCTTACGATGTGTAACATTGGGCCACAATACAGATGATGAACTACATTACTTTTTATAGGGAATAAGCATCTGTAATGAATTATTTTTCACATGTGGTTCTCTTTGTTTATTTACCTCATCTGTTATTGTTACCCATTTATTAGGTTTGGAATTGCTAATGCCCTTAGTACTCTTGCATCCCTTTCTGCACATTAATCAATCCTTTGGTACCAACTATATCCCCTTGGATGCTGGATCTAAATTATTGTTACACCACTTGATTTGATTTTAATGGCCCCAATTGCCAACATGAAGATTATATGTATCAATCTCCTCATATGTAAAGACCATCTTCTGGACGTTATGATGACCAAGAAGTCCAGTGTTAAGGCCAATATGGCTTTGATTTTTGCTGTTCCTTTGTCCCCTCTTTTTGATATTTTTAGTTTCCTATTTCCTTCCCTTTCTCTCCTTATTTTCTATCATTCTTATGTTTTTATCTTATTTCATTTTTATTTTATTTTATAATTATTTTAGATACTCATCTTTGATTGAGTTTTTGCCATCTTGGGAATCGTACGATCTTTATGGCCAACAGATGCCCATGTGGTCTGTAGTACACAATTGGGGCAATCGAATAAGCACCACCGTTTTTGAAAAATCTATAAGGCACTGATACTAATGCCTTGATTAGGAATCTACGTTCCTGGGGCATGTGTAATCTTTACGGCCCACGATTGTTTTTGTTTTTGCTGTATGTAGTTTATCAATACGGTATTCTTACTTTTGTGGTTTGCTTTAGATCAAACTATACGGCACTTTAGTTCTTATATTTCGGCCCTGTTTTGAAAAAATACTATTTGGTGACAACCCCTTCTTGGTATATTCCGTTTTTACGGAGTTCTTTTTCTTTAAGACACTCCCTTACTAGACACGCGGTTATTCTTGCGTGATTACGCTCGTGTTATTTAAACCGGGCACGTTTGGTGCTCGTCTTTTCAGTTTGCATCTGTTCGCTGAACACTGCGGGGGTCTCGGATATCAGCGGCCCAGGTAGGAATCTTGACCTACGTGACCATTATTCATTACGCTACTATTTTCGGTCACAGTTCCATGCCGCGTTTTTTAAATGCCCCTACCTCTATTAAGTATTGATTTACGGCTGGACTGGGAACTCTTGACTTGGGTTCCTTTTGTACTTTTCCTGTTTTTGTTTTGTTTTATTTATATTCTGGAAACGCGAAATCGGCGTTTTCTATGTTTTTGTAATATTATTACTTTTTGCCGTATATAGTGGATTTTTGGCCATCTACATTGTTTATGTTTTCCGTGATTCTGTTACTTTGACTTCCGGCATTTGTAACCCTGGCATTATGCGGGTAACGGGAGATCTTCTTATTTACTTGTTTCTATGCAACTATTTATTATTATTTCATGAGTTGTTTATCTGCTTACTGTCCCTCAGTATAAGAGGGTAATTATACTTTTTCAATATAAACAAGGGTGGGCCGTATTTGGGCCATCGCCCCACGTTTTAATTTGTCTTTGTTTGTATTATTTATTGCAGGCACACAGGCCTCTTACTTACTGATTGACCCTAGATATATGAGGGTCCTTTGGGAATTTTACGTATTCTTCATTGTTATTTCAATTTATAATCTACATTACTACCTTATTGGACAGAAAATTCATTATTTGGAAGGTAGGCATTTTTTGATTTCCCTAATAACGTTGGGCCTGATGGCGCTCATACTCTTTAAGATGGCATTTAATTGGTCCTTTTTGATTATCTAGGTTTATATTTTGTTTTGGTTTTTAGCTTTTGTCTATTCTACATCTTCTTCACACCTTCTTTCTATTCTATTTATCCCTGATTCCTTGATGTTAATTTGATAGACATTGCTCACAAGATATTGTCTTACTATGGGCAATAAACTCTTGTAATGTTATTAAGTCTCTATTTAAGCAATATGGTACCACAACATGCCATTTAATATAGATGTTATGCATCATGTTTTTCTGATATTGCAAATGAATTAATAATACTACTGTGTCCTAGAAATGTGGCGGGTATACCGCTCAAAGTCTTATGACTGACTTATGTTAGTGAGATCATTTTTAAATGTATTGTTTATCGTTTGATATGTATTGTCTTGGTCTTTGTCCATTCGTGTTTTTCTATGTTGTATTATACACTTTATGTTTTTGTGTACATTGCAGCCCTGATGAAGTCCATGATTTGGACGAAACGCGTCGGCTGTCTGGCTGCTGTTTTTTAACCATAAATAAGAAGAATAAAGAAAATACTTGTTTTGATATTCCTTGGATGGACATAATTCTTTTCCCCCATTTAATTGGTGGTGCACTCCACATTGGTGTTACATATGTATAGTTAGTTCATGTTTAGGTTAAGCTGTCTCTGTCCCATCTAGAGATGTGCCTAAGGGGAGGTGGGTTAATGTTTCATATATGTTCTTAAGTTTATAGTATTAGGTAAGGTAGCTAGTTTAGTGTTCAATTTTATTAGCATAAGTTAGTTTAGAGTAGGTTAGTATAGGTAATTAGCAGTAGTTTCAGTTTAGGTAGTATTTTTTTATTGAATAAATTGTTAATAGTTCGTGATTTGTGGTGTCACTTATGTTTGAAGTGATTTGATGAACTGGTGATTTGGAAGTTGGATACAACAGATGAATTCCCAAAACAATCTTTTGAATGTCTAAGTATGGTCATGACATCATCTTCTAGGGAAAGGCTAGTGTCATACTGTTGTTGGATTTTGATTAGAAAACATGCATGATATTTAGGCTTGCAAATTTGAATTCTGACCTTGCATAGGGATAGTCTGCTGATTTAGTTTGCATTTTATGAGGAACTGACGAAGTTGTAAAACACATTATGCTTCATGATCTTTGTAAATATGGTGAGGGATCTATCTTGAGATGTAGCATGGCATGACACCCATCACAACAACCATTGTCCACACCATTGAATACGAGTATATCTGCCAAGTATGACTTGTTAGCAATGCAAGGTAAAGCCACTTCTTGTGGCATGACACTGACTTGAATATTGAACCAAGTCCTATCCCATCCTGGACGTAGGGAAATGTGAACTTCCAGCAACAATGTTGTCTTTGAGATTTGAAGGATTGGCTGATTCACACATATCCTATCATCTCACTGCCTCTCAGAGACACAGACTCAGCAGAACCACTTTTTCAAATGGCCCTCTGGATTAGTTGTACTGCTTATGCATTGTTGACACATCAAAACTTGAATGGTCTCAGGCAACACACATCTTTGTAACTTTAGTGCTTTTATTTACAAGTGATTTTCAGGAGTTAAGAGACTGGCCCGGTTCTTTGGACAACAACCCCACATTGTGTACATGGCCGGTGGAGGGTCAGACAGAATCCCCGGGGGGAACATGTCCAGAGACATGGTGAGGAAGAAGAAAACTTCAGTCAGGAGGCTGATTATAGTGTCATTGGGGATCAATGGCCACGTTGGCAGTCCATTAAAAGTCCAAGGTGAATGTAGCAGAGTCAATCTCAGGACAGTGACAGATGATGTTCCGAGGCATGATGGTAAGCACAAGGCTAAGCAGAAACTATCCATTTGACACAGATGAATGCTACCACTGCCTTCTCCTTAAGAATGTTCTTTCATCCACATCTTCCTCCTCTGATGTGTCATGTGCCTCCCGTGAGGTTGTGATGGTGGGTTGGCGGCAGCACTGGGAGGCAGAGACACATCAGGGGGAGAAGAGGTGGATGCTGAAGGTGCAGCAGCATTCATCTGTGCTAACAGATGAGGCATCACTGCTGTAATGTTGAGCTGCAGGCCTTGCAAGACTCCAGCAATGTCTCTGTGGTAGACAGCCATGGCAGCCAAGTGTGAATCCTGCTTCCGCTCCATGTTCTCCATGATCTTGCGCATTTCCTCCAACCGTTTGGCAACATTGCTGGTGTCACTTTGACAGGACAGTTGTTGTTGTCTCTGAGTGAGGACACAAGCAATGTCACCCATGGAATAATGGAGGGCATGGAGCGGACTATGGGTGCCTCTGATGGCTTCTAGGTGGTTCCTAATGGGACTGAGGCACCCACGGATCCCATCCAGTTTGGCTGCCAGGCTCCCCAACCCCACCCGATCAGCCATCTCACGCTGGACTTCTACCGCACTACGTTGAAAATGTAACAGTGAGTCCTCAGAGTCCAAGTTGACAGCTGTGGCGCTAGGTGGTGCCTTCTAGATGTATTGCACGGCAGGTGGAGAGGCCACGATGCTACAGGATGGCCTTGCTTCTGGACATGGGCTGCCTATGGATTGGAGCAGCTCTTGGAGGGTGTCCTGGTTGATGGTTGAGAGCTCTTCTTCATCTTCATCATTGAAGAGTGGGACAGACTGCTGACCAGGAGGTGATGTTGCTTCCTCTGCAATGTAAGGAGCAGATACTGTTGTATGTGTATGTCCACTTTGGTCAAGCCTTTAAGCAGTTGACAATCAGAGTGCATGACACTTTCCATTCTCTATTATTACATGCTACACCTATTACACGTATCTTTGTAAATCATTTTACAACATCACTTATGTAACATTTAGGTTGATCATAGTTTTGGCCAGTTTCCCTGTATGCCAACAGTGAGAGCATATTTCTAGGCGCCTGCTGCACCTGTTACATCATCTGCTCAGAACGTCCTGTGGTGCTGGTTGATTCACCTTAATGACAATGCAGAATTGATCTACTTCATGTGTCTTAACACTGCATTGTGGATAAATCACCCTTACTCAGTCAAGTTTGCGTATGGGTTAGTCACTAGGTTTTGAGGTGGAGATTAGATTGCACCCCCCATTGATGTTAGCACTGCCACCTATTTTGTAGTGTTGCATGAGGAGGACAATCATGCACTTGAGATCAGGGATACAGTGATGTACATGATGAGATGACAAGTAGATGTACTTGATTTGCCATACTCTGAGAAGTATCAATGTGTTTAAAGGATGGCAACTTACATTGACAGAGGCCAAACCCATTAGTAGATGTTGATGTGCATGGAGGAACACCTTCTTGTTCATTGACAATCATTCCCTCCATCCAGACACCCTTGTACTTTGGTGCAGTGGCAATGCTAATATAATGCAAGGAGGAGGACATGGGACTTTGAGGCAGGCTTCTGAGATTGGTGCATTGTTTCATTGCAGACTTTTTTTGTACCTCACAGGGATGGGCACATGGATGATACATGCTGTTGTGCTCAGGGTAATTGTATGCCTTTGTTACTGGAAGGATGTTTACAGACATCAATAGCTATGCATTTGTTCACTGCCACTGTTGACTTTACCTAAGGGCCAATTTCCATGCATGTCAATGTGTCCTGCACATCCAAAACCGGGACCATGATGGCAATGACATACTGCTAACTGAACAACACACGAAGTTACTTTGATGTGGATGACTGCATTTTGATGAAGAATATCAAGGCAAAATGTAGCCAAAAGACATGCATTATTGCCACATTGTGAATGAGGCCCATTCTCATACTTCACTTACCATGCACGTGACAGGGAATGTGTGGTTCTGGGAGCATAGCAAACAGAACAGGCATGTTGTGATTGTAGGGAACCCATTCTTACAATGCTGAGGCCTTACACTGTACTTTTAAATGCATATCCCTTTTACTCAAAGGTACACAGCCTTTTGGCCGTCCAGTATGTTCATTTTTGTCAATATGGAATGTGCACATATTTGACACAAGATGCTTGCAAGTGCAGCTTTCGATGTGGGCAACATGGGTGAGTCTATTTTAAAAGAGTGCTCTCCAACAGTGTTAGATGTAGTTATGTGTGCTTCATTCATCTGCACACATAAAAGCAGCAGTTACGCCATTACGCATGCACTATTGCAACAGGACCATCATCAAGTTTTTGTTTACTGAGGGCAAGCATGCGTCACAATATTTACATGGCAGTGTTGACCCACTTGATGTGGATTGTAAATACCTTGTAGAGGAGGCACACTTTCATTATGTACCTGTGGTCATATATACAAACCTGTAATGAAACGCAGCGTTGTTCTTCTTAGATTGACATGGCGCTCAGCTACTTCTGTGAAGCGGGGCTCAGACTTATTTACTACATTACGATGAGGCATGGAATTTTGGCATGCACATGCATTTAATGTAACTGGCTAGCCCCAACGCAGACACTCTTTCGCCATTGTGCATGAGTGCCTGCTTTTGCACTAGTCAACTACATTGATCATCAATGCATGTTGTGGCACAGGACTGAGCCATGTTGTTGTACATACAGTGCAGTGGTGAGTTTCAACAGTGGCAGAGGGCTGCGTTGAGCCAAGTGGGCTGACCCAACGCTCAGTGACTTTGGGGAAAATTTACAATCCCCTAACACCACAGGTACGTCACTTTGATTGACTTTCCTGTGACAATATGTGCTTCGCCTTATTTAAAATGCAGCGTAAATCCACTGAAAGTAGCTTAACACTGCCTTTTATATGAGTCACACTTTCATGCTGTACTTAGCGTGGAAGCGGATGGCAATGGGTTTTGCAGTGGGCGTTCCACCTCAATGACAGTTTTTTTTCTACAATGCCTCCTATTTACAAGAGCAGCATTAATGGGAGTCAACGCCTAAATTAAGGCCAGGGAAAACATGGGGGCATATTTGAAAGCCCTTATTGACACAGGACCGTCACTTTTAGTGACGTTCCTGTGGCGATAGGGGCTTCGTCTTATTTATAAGGCAGCGTTAAGCCACCTAATGTGGATTAACGCTGCCTTGTAAATAAGGCACCCTTTCACGCTGTACTTAGAGTGAAGGGGGAGGGCAATGAGTATTGCGGTAGGCGTTCCACCGCAACACCCATTGATTTTGACGCTGCCCCCTATTTATTTATATAAGGGCAGCATAAATAGGCGGCGGTGCTAAAATTAAGACCAGGTAAAACCTGGTCTAAAACATGCGAAATGAGGTGAAATGTGTTATTTCTCCTCGTTTTTGCTGTTTCCATGTGTGCTGTGTTGTGTAGCACACATAGAAACAGCAAAAGTCCAATGATTGTTTATGTGCAGGAAGGGAGACCTTCCTGCACATAAACAATCTTCCCCTCAACCAGACACCCTTGCACTGAGGTGCAAGGGTGCCTGCATTGGCGGTGGGCTGCTAACTTTTGCACCAGTGCAGGGTGAAACGCAGGGCTGCATCATATTGTTGTCAATATGGTGCAGCCCTGTGTTTCAGAATTGGCAGAGCGTGGTGTTGAGCCAAGGAGGCTAATGCAATGCTCCACCACTTCTCTAGTGAAAATGCCCCTTTGCTTGTTATTGTAGCCCAGAGTTAGGAGACACATGAGCGGTCAATTGTCTATATATGTGCTTGTGTGCTGGATTACAAGTCACTTACACCACCATTATGTGTTTCTATATGTATTCAACAGGTCAAGTGACGAGTGAATGTACTCCCAAGTACCTATGTATCTGGAAATTGGTCTGCACACAGTGTGGATGGGCACAGAGACATATTTAGATGGACAGAAGCTACATCTCCCCCCCCCATGTCTCTGGTTGTTACTTACCCTGTTGATGATGTAGCTGGTCATATTCAGCACTATCCTGTCCCTCGACTCCAACCACTGACTCCTCACAGATGACTGCGGACACCTGTTCCTCCAAGGCATCTAGCTTCTCCTGTGGCACTGGACTCCCACCTCTGGTCTGCAGTGCTACCTGACGATTGTTGGCCAGTTTCTGCTTAGTCTTGCGCTTGGCATCATGCCAGCGCTTCTTGCATCGGTCACTGACCTCTTGACTTCTGCTACTGCGTTCACCTTGGTCACAATGGACTGTGAAATGGCATTTTTTGTTCCCAATGACACAGTGGAGCGGATGAAGATCTGGTGTTGATTTTCCTTCACCTCCGCAAACAGGATATCATTTTCCTCCTGACTGAATCTTATTTTCCTCTTCCTCTTGCTCTTCCCCTGGGACTCTGGCTGGTCATCCTGGCTGTGGGGGGGGGTTGTTATCTTCTGCTGAACTGGGTCCAGCGTGCTCCATTTTGCTTTCAGTTTTTTTTTTTGGTGTTTCGCGGGCTTTTTGTGGTTTATTTTTCCCTCGAAAAGTGAAAAAAGTGACGTGACACTGACTAACATGAGTTTTCTGGCCGCTAACTGGCCGGCCGGCACTTTTTCACGTCAGTGGCAAGATTTTTATCGCCGTGACTTTAGTGTTTGCGCCAACAATCGCCGCCGCGAGCAGATCCTATCGCCATTTAGCGACGTATTGTAAATACGTCCCTACCATGGCGATAGTTTTCAGTGATAAACTGCGGTAAGAAAGAATATTGCCACTAAGCAACGCTAATTTTGCTTAGCGGCAATTCTTGTAAATATACCCCACAATCTTCTGGTCCTTGTGCTCAAAATAGCTAACAAGCTATTCCAAATTGACAACAAATTCTGTTGTCCTAGGCGCACCACCTTGATAAACTGGCTTATTATTTATGAATCTGCTAGACCTAGCATAGCGCCTAGAGATTTCACAATGAGGGTGTTAATGGCTACAAATTGAAAGGTTACAATTTTTTCCCTGTTGCTTAGCTGCTTTTAATTCTTATCTTCTGTGATGCTATCGAACAATATTGTGAGCACTAGATTCAGGAGTTTTAAAAAAACTATTTTAAAATAAATATGTTAATATGCATTTTCTGCTTCTAGTAATCCTTGAGTGTGTCACTCATTAATGAATGAACATTCGGATTACCACTGCTCCATGTTAGTAATCCAGGTCTCAGCTGGTTGTGTGGGGCTACAATAACCGGGAATTCACTACTCATTATCGGTGCACCGAACTCAGTGTTCCTACACTCCTGGTTTGGGAATCTGAACCTTGTAGATCTAGGACATAGACCTAGTTTACACAGCAAAAGAAGAGAGGGAGAGCAATGAAGAGAAACAAAAGAAAGTAGCAGGTGAAGAGAGAGAGAAAAACACAGAAAACAATATGAAAGCGGGGTGTAATCAGTTGAAGGTTAGAGGGAAAGAAAAATTAAGCTAAAAGAGCCGAATGTAAAAAACAAGGAGGAAGATATGGAAGAATAGAGGAGGAAAGAAAAATAGAGAAATTAAAAATTGGTGAAAGAAAAAGTGGTAGAGGGGTAGCAACCAATACATTTATGAGACAAAAAAGAAGAGAAAGTGTGGCAACTATGGCCAATACGGGGATTGAGCGTGATCGGCTTTCTGAAGGCCCAAAGAATCTACCTCCAGCTGAGGTTTCGCACCGACCCTCTCCCTGCGGTCATTCCATTTGAAATTGCAGGCGGAGGAGAGGAGTTCACTCGTTCTGGACAATCCTGGATCTAGATACAAGGTGTGCAAATTGGTTTGGGGACCTTGGGTCAGATAAGAGTTACAAGTAGAGTTAACACCTGGCTGTTTCTTTTCCGGCATGGCAAGTATTTTTAAGTCTTGTGCAGCATAAAAATGAAGAAAATCACCTACGGCCAGTGTTTTTGCCTCTTCTCAATACATAATCAAAAAAGCAAATATAAGAAGAAAGCAAGTTAAAATGTGTTGAAAGGCTTTAATGATCCATGACTGATAGTTAAAGTAAACTAAGGCAGCAAAGCCATGTTAAAAATGAATGCGGAAAATTACATAAAAAGAACATATCTAGTAAACATCTAGTAATGGTCTCTTTGAATGTATTTTCTGGTGACATCTCCCACATTGAGGGGATGGTGGCCATGTGTCTAGTACAGAGGTAGTATGGTTTGTATGGAGAAGCAGACATTACATGAGATAATACAGTAAAGTTTGTTTTTTCTTGCTCTTTAAGTTTAACAATGTACATATTAATAAAGATAGAAAGAAGCAGACGCAATAAGAACGAGAAAACACAATTTGACATTGCCAATAGGTGTGAACATTTGGATTAAGACTTGGCGGCGGATGACAAGGAAGATAGACGGTTCTAGATAGTTCGAGGCGGGGCTGAAAGGATAAGTACTATCTTTCAGTGGCCATGAGAAGGGACCTGAAACTTAAGGTGCTGACAGTGCATCAGAGGGAACACCAAAAATATGACACCAGAGAAAGAAAGTGACTCATTAAGATATCATAAAATATATGTTTCAAATGTATGTCTGTTCCATAAAGAGTAAAATTAATTTTATCGGCGTCTGTACTGTGTTTTATTTGTGTACTACATTTTAGCAGCAGGTATCAACCTTTGAAGTAGTGTTGCCACACACTGCAATTTGTTCAGGTTTGGAGATTATGGCCTGATTAGACTTTGGCGTAGAACATACTACGTTTCAACAGCGACTGAGCCTCTTTGACAAAGCAAAGTTCTGCCTAATTTAGAGTATGTGGACTGCAGAGATAACTCCATCTCTGCCACCTACATATTCTCAATGGCCCAACGGAGTAAGGAACATCAGAGGTTTGGCCATGTGTTTGCCCACCCTATTTAGAGTGGGCGAATACAAGGCCAGTGCTCAATGTCTGTCACCCCCAGGTTTTACCTGGCGGAGACGAATAGTGAGAACTGCAAAATGATACCCATGCTATTGGAGAAATCACCCATGACGAGGGGGTCACTGTATTTTTTTTATTTTCAAAAAGAAAATGATGCTTTGGGATTTTCTTTTTGAAAATAAAAAAAATATTGAAAGTTTCAACGAGCCATCCCTCAAACTTCCATTGCATTTTCAGGAACCGCTGTGATGGCTGTTCCTTTAAATGCCAAAAATGTCAGCTGAGCAGGCAGACATCTTTAACTTTCGCTGGCGGAGTATCCTCACTATGGCGGGAATAAAGTACTCAGGCCCTATGTTGGCCCACCATCTGGTACTTGAAAGAGAATTTCTCTCAAACTCTTTGTATTCTTTTTGTAATATGCAATTCTGGCATGGTACATGTTTATTATCACTTAAAATTCCTTTAAACGTCTCTAGAATACTTCTTAAGAGGTTCCTTCTTCCATTTTTTTACAAATCTTGAAAATATAAATCAGGCTGGTAAAATAATGGCCGGAGCAACCTAGCTTTCAATTGGTTTTCAAAATACCCAGTTCTGCCTTATTATTCACCATTTAAAAAAATGTACCGGATGGTATCCAACCTTGCCATCTTGGCTGCATGTAGTTATGCCCTACAAAACTTTGTATTGTTGCACACATGTAGCAGAGTATGACTGGAGACAGTGGTAACTCTCAGGCAGGCTCTGTTGTCTAAAGAGATAACAAGCATCAGTCCCCCGTTGGTCCCCAGAGTCTGGTGGCGTGGGTGACCATAGGTGGGCTCTTTCTGACAGAAAAATCAAATCCGCTGTTTGGAGGTTTTCCTTCCCCTCTGCAATTGGCTGAATGGACCTTTCAGTCTTGAAGAAGAGCTTTCTGTCAGGGTACATAGGTGAGAAAGAAACTTGCAGCTGTTTTTCAGTGAGTTATTCTTTTCAACTTTCGATCTCTGTGCTGTAGAAGACCAGGGGAGAGAGTGGCTTATCCTCAGCCTGCAATAAGACACTGGTCGCTGCTCCCCCTTTTGCACCTAAGGAAGGAAGCCCTGACTGGTCTGCCTCTTCAGCACAACCTGCGTCTTCAGTGCCTGTTGCTTTTTAACTCCAGACAGTCTGCAGCTGCAGATCTTACTACAGACAGCCCTGTGATATAGGTCCATGCTATATAAAAACAAGCATTTGCAATGCAAAAGGTCTCGCATTTACGCGACAATGCCCATTATTTTTGTTTTTTAAAACATAAATAAAAGGCATTTTCATTTACAATGCCAATAGCTTAGTCGCGTAACTGCGAGACCTATTGCATTGCAAATGGTTGTTTAAGTTTAAAACTGAGCGCAGCGCTGCTTCAAGGACACCGCGCTCGGTTTCTTTTTTTTTTTTTAACTTTAACACTGAGCGTGGTGTCCTTGAAGCGGGCGCCATGCTCAGTGTTAAAATTTTTAAAAAAATTAAGAAACCGAGCGCAGTGTCCTTGAAGCGGCGTCGCACTTAGTTTTAAAGTAAAAAAACAAAAAAACAGAGCGCGGTGTCCCTGAAGCGGGCACCGCGCTCACTATGAAAGGTAAAAAAAAAATATATTAAACAGAGTCTGGTGTCCCAGAAGTGGACGTCGCGCTCAACATGAAAGTTAAATATAAATAAATAAATAAACTGAGCGCGGTGTCCCTAAAGTGGGCGCTGCGCTGAGGATACAAAAAAATAGCATCCACCATTGTCCTCATAAAGTGCCCATAAAAAAAAATAGCGCTGACCTCCTAGATAAAGCCAACCGTGTAACGTGCCAAGTAAAAGGTCCAGTCGTTATGGGTGGTAATAAATGGCGACAAGGCGTTAACAAGGAGGGACTAACAAGCCTCATGATGAATCGGAAGCCAGCATTTACCAAGGACAATGACACCAGCCAATTAAAAATATGGGAGGAGAGTGGGCGAGGCTTCCACAGTATACTCTACTACAGCACGCCTCGCTGCCGCTAGGCTCGACCTAATAAAGCTGGAATGTGCTGTGAGCTCACTTCAAGGCGTTCTGCTATCACATTAGGCAACACTAAAGAGATGACAATGTAAAAACAATACAACAGCATTGGCAGGAGATAGGAACTGATAAAGCTGGAATGTGCTGTGTGGTCACTTCAAGGCATTCTGCTATCACATCAGGCAACACTACAGAAATGACAATGTAAAAACAAAAACACTGGCACTAAAGGGAACTTGTGTGTGGATGTGCTCTTTGTGAAAGAGCAAAATGAAGTCACTCAAGGCGAAGTTAACCAGTGGCTTAAGTGGGCTGACTCGTGCCCATGCTGTATGCTGTAGTGGGCGGAAGCAAACTGTGAATGACACAACAATAGTCGAATGAATAAAGAGAGCTGCCTAAAAGCCCCTTCAAGTTAGTATATTATACATATTATTTTAGTAAAATCAAAAGGTCTTGGCTAACACCGGACCCAAAAAAGAATAAACAGCAAATTGCCAGAAAACATAGACTGGCATGTGACCTCTGTCTTTGAAGTACAACACATATGCCAAGATATATTTAAAACTTTATTGCTTATTTACCTTCTGAACTCCAGCATAGTCACAGGTATGCATGTTTCATTAACTCATAGTTCCAGAGATAAGTAGAATCAGTCAAGTTCAGGAAAAGCAATAAAGCATGCAAACTATCATATAAGGAAGACAGCTGAAAACACACGCACTCTCGTGGAGTGTCTCACGAAAAAGAAAACAGAGAGTACTTGTAAAGCAATCACTCATAGAAAAATACAAGGAGCCAGTAAGAGAGGTGGTAAAGAGGCTATACTCCACAGAAGGGAATGATACATGCTGGATGGTCCTAAAACAAATAAAGCCAGCAAAAAGAATGCAAGCAAATTTGAGCTACAAAACACACAGCCTATGGTAAGCAACGTGGGGAATGCATTCCTACATAAGCTTTCAGCATGTCCTCAATATATCTTTGCAACCAGTCTATGCTGTCTGGTAGGCTTCGACCTAAAAAATAGGCCTGGGCATGAAATTACGGTCCGCTCGTGGAGTTTGCTGAGTTTTTCCCACTCCGCGCACTACACGGAAATTCTGATAATTCCGCTCCACTTTCTTCCTTGCTCACACTCGCCAACATTGAGTTGGCGCACGCCAGCAAGGAAAATCTTGTCCAGACCACCTCCTGGTGAGATTTCTCAGCACGGGTGGTCGTGGATGGCCGCTACCGCTTGCGTTGAGAAACCTTCTGTTCGCGCTGAGGAAGTTGCTGCTGGAGTAGAAAATCTACTCGACTGGCAGAAAGAAGCAGTGTCCTCTTGCCCTGCGCATAGTGCCGTTCGCGCTGAAAATTTTTCCAGCACGGGACAAACACCCGGCACTAAAAATCAGTGCGAACAGCGCAACCTAACGCATTCCGCCGCTTGCGGAACTCCGTGTAGCGTAGATGAGAATTTGGGTCACTACACGGAGTTCTGCAAACTCCGCCCAGGCCTACTAAAAAATACACACATTCTTTTATTAATTGCTGCATGCTACAGGTCTGCGGCAACCGAAGGACATAGCGGGCCCTTAGTCCTCCCTTCCGAATGGGCCCTGCCAAACCAGATTTTCCCAGGGGGGCTGTGTCAAAAGCCCATTTGCCGCAGAACTGGGACTCAAACCTGTAAGTTTAAAACTGGCAATAAAAGCTCTTAAGTTGAGAATCCTCTGTTCCTTTAACACCACCAAGGAACAACTAACACACACAAACCACACTGAAACGAATATCAAAATGTTTTGATAGCATCATCTGTCAACCTCTTCTTTTTTGGAGTCAAATGTCACGAACAAAAAAAAATGTTATGTATAAGGTACTTGATGTGCACAGAATTTACTAAACTCATGGGATCTGCGGATCAGAGCTGGAGAGATTTCCATTGATACATCAGTGCCTCTTTCAACTCTGGTACCAAATGGGTGAGGAAGTCACAGAATGCCCTTTGCTGCTGATGGGATTCCTAATCATGGCCTTCTGGTTATAAATATTGTTTTGCTGGGCTACACTCTAATAACGAATTACAGTCACTTCATTTTCTTATTACAGGTGACTAGAGAGATCACAACTCATCTGTAATAAGGAAATTTCTGGGTTTCATACATCGATTGTACGCTCCCCAGTATTATATGTGTGTAAAAAACATATGTATACAGGGGCACCCCACAATGCATTGTACAGGCCGAGAATGCATTAGAAATTATATGAGATTTAAATATAGAGGTGTTGAGATTCTTGCTTAAAGCATTGGAAAAGCCGGAAGATCTGGTTTATAAATGAAATTGCAAATCAGACCTATTGGCTTTGCCAATTTTGTTTCATTATTTTAGTTAGCAAGATATTACAAGACTCATGATTTACTGTCTTAACAGTGTAGGCAGGTACTCCCAGAATTTGCAAGTCTTCTTTTGAAAACTCACTTCTAATTTAGTGGTTCTTAATCTGTGGCCCAACGCCCACTCCTGTGGCCTATGACTGTTTAGAGAATTGAATAATGTTAGCGGATTAATCAAGTATGAATACATAAAAAGCAAAACATAAAATTGAAAATGTTAAAACGCTCTGTAAATGTGAACGAATTTCAAATTGAGGCAAAAAATTAGTTGCTATCCCTAGTGGGAGCAGTAGCGCCCCAGATGCTCAAAACCTAAAGTCACATTTCCACACATGCAAAAAGAGCAATTGATGGCTGGAATGCTGAACAATCTCAAACATTCACCCCCAGTACATAGATCTGAGTCTAAATCCATCATTTTTTTACCCACCATGCCATTCGAGTTTAAACCCAGCCATATGCAAATCAGCCTTGACCCTGCTCCCCATGGGAACAGTCCAGCCTGAACTGCCAGGCCTGGATAAGAAACAAGCATCCTGTGACTGGTTTTCAGGTATCACCCTCATCAGCCAGGCTAGCTTGACTCCAGTGACATGTTGAGCACGGACCCACGTACACAGATCTCTTGACTGGGTGTGAATGTTTGATTTATTCAGCATTCCGTCCATCATTTGTTGCCGCAGCATTTTTCACCCTAAGTGGGATGGGTATGCCCAGACGTGTGTCCCTTGATTGCTGTGCCACTGGATTCTAGCTAGCCTGACTGATGAAGGTCATACACCGAAACCAGTCCCAGGATGCTTGATTCAGGCCCAGGGAGGACCCAGCTTGGCATTTTGGGCTGGACTGTTCCCATGAGGAGCAGGGCCAAGACTGATTTGCATATGGTAGGGTCTAAACTGGGGTGTCATGGTGAGTAAAAGAACAATGGATTTAACCCAGATCTCTTGACTGAGGTGAATGTTTGATTTATTAAACATTCCGTCCATCATTTATTGCTGCAGCACATTTCCACACATGGCATGGCCTGTGCCATGGCAAGGCATGGCAATCAGGAATTTCTGATTTAAAATAGCAGACCTCCTTTCAAACTGGACGGGTAAGCAACATTTATTAGATCCAATTGCCTGCCTTCTGGACCTTATGCCACAGCACAAGCACAATAAAATGACGTGTAGATTTTTAGATCTGGCTGTGGCGATACTGATAGCGAAACAGGCTATAGCCATTAAATGGAAGCCATCACATGCGCCAGACATTTGTAACTGGAGGTCAGAACTTTACAAGTGGGCACTGTCCGAGGACGCTATGGTCCGCATCTAATGCTTCCACCAGAGAAAATCAGTGGAATTGATGGACTGGGACATTATCTTACTCCAGATCGACCCAAAATCAGACGACAAACCATCATGACATTGGATAGACTTTTCCCCTTGATCTTCAACATTAACACAAGAATGCGCATGCACCCACACCTATGTCTCTGATTGAATAAACATTGCAACAAACTGCGTATCTCTTGCTCGGTATATTTCTATATGTTATTAATGGCAATGATATGTGTAACCTAATGGAGTACTGTATGCTACTCACACATGTTAAATTATTTAATATGTTCATCGGTTCACCTGACAATCTAAAGTTTAGAATTAAATCAATTTTTATTGGCAGAACACGTAACATGAACATACAGTGTAGCGTTGCCTACAACCCAACGGGCCGGCTATATCACAAACAGAAGGAAAAGGTGCAGTGGTTCAGAGGACATTTGTTTAGTTAGTTGACACAGCATGCCGCCTACAACCCTTCCTGGGCCGGCCGCGTTTGAGAAAAGGAAACATGAAAACGGTCCTGGTGCTATGAAGTGTGAACAAGAAGAAGATCTAGAGCACTATGAACTTATGGACAGCAGTGAACCAGGAATTCGTTATGGCCAACTTGAGGCGATAAAGTCTGCCTTTTAAGAAAAAGGGAACCGCAAACAAAACAATAACAAGATCAAAACTAAAAAAGCCCGTTACCACCCCCCACTGCCGCCCCTCCTCTCTCCAGGTGAGCCACAGGTACATTATTACATACAGGTATGGTCCGTTAAGATGGTTGCTGATACCTTGGGGACCCATTGAACCAGCCCGGGACTGCATATGCTAGCCTCTGTCTTGACTCTCAGGGATCAATTTCAAAAGCCGTAGATAGGCGGGACAATATAGTTCTCGAAACTCTGTGGATAGGATGGAGATAAAGGGGGCCCAGATCTTGGTGTATTCGGATTCGTCCCCTAAGGTGGCCATAGACAGCCTCTCCATGCCCAATAGGAACCACAATTGGTGCAGCCATTGCATGTGATCCGGGATCCTGTCCGTCCTCCAACCCGCCAGAAGTACCCGGTGCGCGGCACTCATTGCTAGGGCAATCTGTCTGCCTTTAATAGAGCGCAATGGGAAGGTTAGGGCATTGGGCAGTCCTAAGATAGTGTAAGCGAGGAATCTAGGGATGTTGGTGTCAAATGCCTTATCTATTTCATCAAGGATCTTGTCCCAGTACCTCATGAGCTTTGGGCAGTTCCAAAGTAAATGAAGGAGGATACCTGGGCTCCCGCAGCCGCGCCAGCAGAGGCCATCGCACTGGGAATTCCATTTGGTTAAGCGAGCCGAGGTGTAATACCAATAAGACACAATTTTAAATGCAGTCTCCGTGTGACCCATGGAGTGTGCGGTATGATGAGTCCTATGAAAAATATCCTCCCATTCTTTGTTTGAAAGGGTGCGACCTATTTCCGCCTCCCACCTTTTTTGTCCCGCGGTAAGGGGTCCCTTAGTGCTCTGGGTGAGGAACTTATAGATTTCGGAGATGAGTTTGCGATCATCTTTTTTCAAGAAGAGCCACTTCTCAAACTGTAGCTTCGTCCTACTAACCAGGGGACGTATCAGGGGACCAGCCGTCCAATGGTGCATTTGAATATGTAAAAAGAGGTCCGAGTCTGCAAGGCCATAATTCGCCCAAAGCTGCTCAAAGGGGATATGACCCTGGAGATCGAACAAATGCCCTAACCGCTTACACCAGCCCTCCAACCATCGCGCGCCTGCCCCTTTACCCATCCCTGGTGGGAAATCGGGGTTTGAGAAGATTGGAGACATGGGACAGGGGAATGTAGTAAGATTAGCACTTTTGGACACCCTGTCCCAGACCAGCATAGTGGGGCGGGTGACTGGCGAAGAGTATAGCCCCCAAGAACGCGATGACCGAGGTAGCCAAACTTCCCTCCAGATATGGTGGCCAGCCACCGTCTGGTCCATAAATACCCAGTGTTTTTCCGTCATGGGACGGTTCCATGCCACGAGGTAGCGCAGCAGCGATGCCTGAAAGTAGCGGGTGATGTTCGGCAAAGACAGGCCGCCCTCCTTTTTGGGGCGTCGCAGCAGGGACTTTTGCAATCTGGGAGAGACCGGGCCCCTACTGAATCACTCAATCTCAGTTTGTATTTGCGAGAGCGAAGTCGGCGGAGGCAATAGGGGAAGAGTTTGGAATAGGTATAAGGTCCGGGGTAAGACGTTCATTTTAACGGCGGCAAGTCTCCCGAGCCATGACAGGGGCAGACGCCGCCATAGGGCAAGATCCTTTCGGATGCGAGAGAGTAGAGTAGCATAGTTTACTTCCGCTGTCTTGTCCAGACTTTTGTGAAGGACCAGCCCTAAATACGTTATACCATCCGTCACCCAATCGAAGTCAAATTGGGACGCAGTGTATCCACTGTCGCGTGCGTTGCTGTGAGGTTCAGCACTTGCGATTTCTGCAGGTTCATTTTAAATCCTGAGACCTGACTAAAAACCTGCAGATCTGCCACAATGGCCGGCATAGAAGTCAAGGGGTGTGCCAACGAGAAAATGACATCGTCGGCGTAGAGGCTAATTAGGTGGCGATCAGCCCCAAATGGGACTCCTTGAGCTAGAGGGTTGTCCCGAAGCCTTTGGGCGAAGGGCTCCATATACAGGGCGAAGAGCAGGGGTGAGAGACGGCAGCCCTGTCTGGTGCCCCTCCCCACCAAGAAGTTGCTTGATAGTATACCTTTTACCCTAACCGCAGCAGACGGAGTGCTGTAGATGCTTGCAACCCAGCTGCGGAACTTGACTCCCAGACCAAAGCGCTCCAGAGTGGCAAACAAGTACGGCCAATGCACACGGTCAAAGGCTTTCTCGGCATCGACTGCCGACAGTAAAGCCTTCTCCCTAGAGCGGTGTACTTTATCAATTATGTGGCAAATCCTTTTGGTGTTGTCCCCGCACTGCCTACTCGGGATGAAGCCCGACTGATCTGGGTCAATCATGCCGGGCATAAGAGGGTTTAGCCTATGAGCCAATATGCTAGATAACAGTTTCACGTCGATGTTTAGCAGGGAAATCGGCTGATATGAGTTGCAGTACATCGGGTCCTTCCCGGGTTTGGGGATGACCGAGATTGTCGCCTGCAGCATAGAAGCCGTGAGGGTGCCCGTATCCGCAAAGGAATTAAACAATCGGTGAGCAGTGGAGCCAGCTGCGCACAATAAGTCTTATAAAAAAGAGCGCTAAAGTCGTCCGGGCCTGGCGCTTTTAGGGGTTTCAAGCGGGCAATAGCAGGGATTACCTCTTCCATCCGTATGGGAGCCTCAAGACCGTCTGCTTCGCTAAACGGAAGAGGGGTGACCGCAGCTCCGCGTAGGTACTCACGAGGGTTCACGAGGTTAGGGGACTCAGCGGAGTATAGATTCGCATAAAAAGACCGAAACGCCGCCGCAATGCCGAGATCATCCGGCACCTCAGAACCCCGCTCCCCTTGCACTGCTTTAATTGCCTGGGCCTTCCGTTGACTGCGTAGGCAGTGTGCAAGCATGCGACCGCCCTTGTTGGATCCCACATAATATTTATGTTTCAGTCGAAGCACCGCGTATTCGGCCCTATCGAGGTCCAAACGCTTCAGCTGAAGCCTCTCCTTCTCCAACTGGAACCAGATCCGAGGGGCACCTGTGCGTTTGTGGATCGCCTCAAGTTCCTTAACTTTAGCTTCTAGGTCCTGCCGTTTAGCCTGCCTGGCTTTGTTGTCATAAGCCGCCTTGGCGATTAAGGCTCCTCTCGCGACCAATTTAAGCGCCTCCCAGATGGAGGCCAGAGGCGTGAAACCATCGTCGTTAGGTGCTAGATAATCAACCAGAGTACGTCGAAGGTCCTCCACAACCTGCGGAGACCGCAGCATGGAGTCCCTTAGGCGCCAATGTGGTGGGGACGATTGCGTGGGCGGCAGGCTCAACGTCAGAGTTATAAGTGCGTGGTCCGAGAGAGATCAGGCCTCAATGGTAGAGGCAATGGTACAGGACCATGCGGCCTGGGTGACGAGAAAGTGGTCTAATCAGGCGTAGGTCTTATGTGCCGCCGAATAGTAGGAATAATCTTTCTCATCGGGGTGTAAGCTGCGCCATGCATCCCTGAGTCCACAGTCATCCAACCAGGCCTTACCGGTCCCCGATATAGCTCCCGCCCAGCCTGATCTCGAGCAGGAACGATCCACCCCTGCATCCATAACTAAATTTAAGTCACCACCCACCACCACCAGGTAGTCGGTTGTATGAAGGACCTCGGCCAGCACGTCCATTAAAAATCTCTCTTGGTGCTCATTTGGGGAATAGATTGAGGCTATCGTGAGGTTGGAGGACCCAATGCGTAGTCTCAGCGCTACGAAACGCCCCTTGATCTCTGCCACAGATCCCACTATGGAACCTCTGAAGTGTTTGGAAAGCAAAATGGCCACCCCACCCCTCTTACTTTTCCCCGAGGACCTAAACTGTAAGGGAAACCCTCTGTGTTGCATGCGATGTGTGTCGCTGTGGAGGAGGTGAGTTTATTGAAGTAGGCAAACGTCCCCCCGTATGTTCAAGCAATGAAAGCACTGCCTTCCGCTTAGTGGGGTTGTTAAGGCCTCTAACGTTAAAGCTAACTACCTTAACTTCCATCAGGTGGGGAGGAGCAGTCGAGTGCTGTGCTGTGACTCAAGCAATGAGGCCAGAGATGGGGGACAGAACCCAGAGGGAATCATGTGTACCTGTAAGCCCTAAGTATAAATCTCACCGAAGAGAGGACCCTCCCTGCCCCAGAACAATAAAAACAAACCCAAAAACAAGTAAACATCAACAAAGGCAAGCACACAGAGTCCATTGTGAACTCTGGTCAGTAGAAAGTGGGGACTGCCAAAGGAGTGAAGGCTCCCTTAGTAAATGAGGAGACGAAGAAACAAAGTCCCTCCGCCCCCGCCGGACCCAAAGAAAATAGGACAAACCCATTAGCATGTTACCCTCAGTCGTTAGAGTCCAGGTACCAGCAAGGGTCCGAAGAACTGCAGACCGCTCCTTGATGATTGTGGCCATGTCAGGGCGAAGGCAACCCAAGCCCCGACCGCTCCGGGGCCCGCGCCCCGAGGGCCTCTGTGTGCCGGGATCTGTGGCTTCCGACTGGGCAGGCAGATCGTCAAGAGTCAGGTTCAGCACTTTGCAGGCCTCGGCCATGGAGTGGACTTGGTGCAGCTTCCCATCGAGACGGAAAATGAGGCGAAACGGATGGCCCCAGGAGTACGATATATTCTTCGAGCGCAGGTAGTAGTGATGGGGCGAAAGTCTCTTCTCTTTTGAAGGGTACTAGCTGCCAGGTCCTGGAACAGTTGTGGAGCGCGGTCCCGAAAGCGAAAAGGTTGACTAGAGTGGGCTTCTTTGAGGATCTCCTCCTTCACAGAAAAATCATGCACACATACTAAGATGTCCGCCGGGGGATGGTTCGTTGGACGCGGTGGACCGACTCGGTGGCATCGGTCGATCTTGACGGAGGATTCCGCCGTCGCGTTCAGAGTTGCTCGGAAGAGGTCCTGCACGTAACCTACGAGGTCTGCCCCTTCCGCCCCGGTTGGGACTGCACGAATACGGACATTGTTCCTCCTCGACCTATTCTCCAGGTCCTCGGTGTGTGATTGGAGGTCCAATTGCTGGTCTTGTAATTGTAGGATTTCTTGCTGCAGTGCTGCAATCTCTTCGTCCCTGGCGGTAGGTGAGTCCTCCAGGGTGGCCACCCACTCCCCCACCACATCCACATCTCTTCGCACGTCTCGAAGGTCCGCCTGCAGGTCCGTCTTGATGGCCAGGATGTCCTCCCTTTGGGAAGCGAACAGGGCCTCTAAGAACTCCCTTGTGACCGCCCCCTCTCGTCCCTCAGCCGCCGGTGTCGCGTTAGATCCCGAGGCATCCCCCGCTGATTTCATGAGGAGGTCCCGGACAGACCTGTCCTTCTTGCTCTTGACCGTCGACATCGTGGGGTCCAAAGGCCGGCCCCTCCGAGAGTCGGGGACGGGACCAGAAGAAGGGATGTGCGGTTACCTGGCGGTCTTGGGTTGGGTGAATGTATGTGCTTGCCCACAGACGAAATATGGCCTGGAACCAGGTGCTCCACAGTAAGTGTTGATGTTCCGCTGCAGTGAGGCCCGGACCCGGCCACTCCCTTAGCCCGCGGCAGCGGTAAACATTGCACCCCGCAGTGTTCCCAGAGGCAGACTGCCCCCCATAGCGGCTAAAGTCGGACCTCGGGGGCGCAGGCGCGTTCACCAGATATGTCGCTCCGCCGTTCGCACACACCTCTCAGCCTCAGTCCCACCGGGGCAGCGCCAAGCACCAACAAGTTTGACAGTGTCCTGTCGTGTCGACAAGTTGTGCAAAGAGGACCCAGCAGGGGGTGGGGGCCACCGCATCTCCGCTGCTCCGCGGGCCGCACTCCCACTCGGCCCCAGGCCCCTTTTGTCGAACTACAAGCCTCAGGGCGGGGGCTCCCTCTTTTCACCGTGGTATTAGTTCATCGGGGGAGGAGGGGGCCGCGAGCCCACCGCCGCGGGGCACCGCAGCCACACCGCTGACGTCGTCACCGGCCCAGCACACCTACCCCACCGTGGCTGTCCAGAACTGCCCTAGCCTCGAGTAGGCCGCACTCTACAAACGGGGGTCTCGAGGACACTGATGTGGCTGTAGATGGGGCAGGGGGACGCCCGCTCCCCACTGCGTGACCCCGGCGGTGCAACTCACCGGATCCGATCCTCACAGCCACCGGGTGCGAAGCAGGCCTCTCGTTCTGGGCTCCGCCGCCTGCCGCGCTGCAGGTCCAGATCAAGCCCGCGCGCTCACCGTCCAGGGAACGCACGAGGCGAGGTGCAGCTGCGGTACGTCAACAGCAGTCCCCAAGGGTAGGTGGCAGCAGTGAACCGATTGGGTCCCGCGTGGGAAGGCTATGCAGGCCAGCAGTAGCCCGGGTTACTCTGCCAGTCCTCGCAACAGGTCGCAGAAGCTGCAGAAAGGCCGGAGGCCGCTCACCAGTCCCCCGCTGAGCGGGCAGATCGTCTTTCCGCTCGTTCCGCTCCTGGTCTAGAGCGCCGTGGAGTCTCGTCTCTTCTGCCGGGGGATCCGGCTGCCTTTCCCCCAAGCCGCTCTCAGTCGATCGCCGCGGCCCTCTCGCACTCTGTTCACCAAAAACAGCAGTCTTTCACTGTTAGCTCCGTGTGGAGCCCTCAGAGTCCACAGCGGGGCCCTATACCATAGCAGCCCCAGGCAGTAGGGAATCAAGAGGCCGTGATGTTAGCAGGCCATGTGCTCCGCCAGACAGCGGCCGCGTGAATGCACTCCCAATATGGCGCGCGGGCCCACAATTGCAGCTACCGGGACCGCAGTCTACCCCTCTGTCGTCCAACGGCTTGCTTTGCCGATTGCTCACGCCTGCACAATGAAGGCAGGGGGTCCGTCGAGGAACCCCCCGCAGAGCCCGCAGCAGCCCAGGCACAGACGCCGCCGCAGGCAGGCCATTCAGCTCGCTCCGCTCCTCTCAGCCCGGGCGGCTGCAAACTCAGCAGGCCGCGAACCAGTGCTGGTCGTGTCTCTCCGCTTCCCTTTGAGCCACCCCTGGCAGCAGATCAAAGCCCTCGAGTGGTGGGGAGGCCTCCGGTCGCCTGTAAGGTAGGTCTTGGGTGCTATGTCTGTGCTTGGGCCCGGCGAGGACGGAGCTCGAGCGAGACACGTCCGCTCACTCCGCCATCTTGGCCTCGCCCCCCCAATCTAAAGTTTATATACTAACTACATGTATTGTGTGCTTCACATGAACGTTGTATTCTGAAAATAATAAAATATAGTTGAAAAAAGCACAGCAAACAGTAATATGGATGGGTGGTGGCCTCAGCTGAGGCACTAGTAGGTGCTGACAAAAAGAGAGGATTATTTTTTTTCTTTCCAGTTCAAAACTTGTTCTGCACTGGAAAGTTGCCTGAAAGTAACACAAAGCATGAGCGAAGAGCTTCTTTGCGTTACTCTGCGTCAAGGGGGCGTTTGCATTTTGAAAAGACTATCATATTTTACATTACATGCGTTGTATGATTTACATAGCAAATATTTTCAGGTCTCGGCTTGTGCAAGGGCTCTAAGATCCGAGCCAGACCCTTGTCTCAGCCCCGGCTCGGCTCTCCTTGGTTTTTTTGGCTTGCCTCCCTCTTTATGCCTCGAATCATAAAACATTAGAATTCAAACTATGCTGCCTAGTCTTCAATAATTCAAAGGTAACTATGAGAGAGCTGTTTATGGTACCTCCAAACCACAATATTTCCTTGCCCTCTGGGCTTAATTGGTCTTTATCGGTTCCTTAATTACCAAAACACCATTGGCAGAACTGCACACCTTGCATAGTAAATGAGGTTCATATGTATTCGTACTGAGAGATCTTACAGCACATGTATGACTGCACCAGGGCAAAAATCGAACAAACCATGTCCTGCACTTTTATTTGCTTTCAAATAATGCACACTAAATAAATTCAGTTGTATCACTTTTAAAAATGCGTACAAATCTTACAGCATAGGGACAACTTCACGTTGCCCCTTTCTTCTTACATATGCAGCATAAATTGTGCAAATAATTTGGCTTCCTTTTTCAATCAAAGTTTCTTCATGTGTGGGGTGTTTTTTTCATTCTTAAAAACGTCCTTACACTTAAAATGAATCCGATGCTAAAAGATGTGCATTTTAGCAACTGATTCACAATCTGCATTCTTTATTTTTGCCCCGACTGTAAAATGTGCATATAGTATAGTATGGACTAGTATAAAATCGGCGGACTATTACACAATCCGCAAATACAGTGCATTTGCTTGGTTGTTGCACCAGGCAAAGTATATGTAATCTGGCCATCAGGGTGCTTAGAAACTGGAAAGATGCAGTATTCAGCGCTATATACAACCTAGTCATTTTCCTGCAAATCGTACTGCCATAAAAAAAAAATGTCTTTGCACTGCAAAGGTACGCACCTGTGGAGGTGATTCAGTGCTGGAGATGTGTCTGGAGCTGTGTGGAATCTCCCAAAGTTCTCAGGGGACTCATAAATTAAATGTTCCTTCCATGAGTTGAGCGCCTTTTTTGCCTCTAGGCTCTAACAACATATGCGAGGCTTCTCCCCTTCGGCAACTGTTTTCTCTAATGAAATCATGAACGGACTCTCTTTTTTGCAACTTTACACTTCCCTGGTGCAGATATTCACCAATGACCCCGCAGCCTCTTCCTCTGGAAAGCGAAGTTCAATTCCACCTGTGTTTCCAACTCAGCATTTTAACAATACTTTTATAGTCGTGCACTCGCGTGTGAAAAGTAGTGCAGCTCTGTGATTTCTTGTGAACGGTGTATGCGTTGGCTGTGATACTACTGACCGTCCCCGCACGTGGTAGTAGTGACAGCTCTCCAGGATTGTGTGAAAACTCTCAGAGGGTGCCCAGTAACCCGCGGCTCTTGTGAAAAGTCTCTCAGTGTAAACACCGGCTTCCCCGACCCCCACTATCAGAGGCGCTGAGCTCCAGGCGCTGCAGTCTCTCTGACAATGGTGAGGCGGAGCCTAGCAGTCTCTGCTACGGCAGTAAAGGGTTGGATATTCTGCTGTTCGAAGCTCTGGAGTCTCTTGTGAATGCGTGAGTTTCCCAGCAGTCTGTGTTTCTTGTGGGAAAGGACAGTTCCTCTGGTGTGTGAAGCTCTGCAGTGTCTTGTGAATGAATGTGTTTAATGGTGCCCTAGGCAGTCTCTGCCGATTGTGTAAAACACAGTTCCGCTGGTGTATGAAGTTCTGCAGTCTCTTAAGAAGGGTTTGAATGGTGCCCTAGCAGACTCTTCTGATTGTGTAAAATACAGTTCCTGTGGCGTCTGAAGCTCTGCAGTCTCCAGAGAATGGGTTAAACTGTGCACTAGCAGTCTCTTCTGACTGTGCAAAAGACCATGGTGTCTGAAGCAACGCAGTCTCTGGAGAATGGGGTAAATGGTGTCCTAGCAGTCTCTGCTGATTGTGTAAAACACAGTTCCTGTGGGGCTTACGTTCTGCCGTCTCTAAAGAAGGGGTTAAATGGTGCCCTAGCACTCTCTTTTGATTGTGCAAAAGACCATGGTGTCTGAAGCTCTGCAGTCTCTTAAGAAGAGGTTAAATGGTGCCCTAGCAGTTTCTGCTGATTGTGTAAAACACAGTTCCTGTGGGGCTTACGTTCTGCCGTCTCTTAAGAAGGGGTTAAATGGTGCCCTAGCAGTCTCTGCTGATTGTGTAAAACACAGTTCCTGTGGGGTTTACGTACTGCCGTCTCTTAAGAAGGGGTTAAATGGTGCCCTAGCAGTCTCTATTGATTGTGCAAAAGACCATGGTGTCTGAAGCTCTGCAGTCTCTTAAGAAGAGGTTAAATGGTGCCCTAGCAGTCTCTGCTGATTGTGTAAAACACAGTTCCTGTGGGACTTACGTTCTGCCGTCTCTTAGAAGGGGTTAAATGGTGCCCTAGCAGTCTCTGCTGATTGTGTAAAACACAGTTCCTGTGGCGCTTACGTTCTGCCGTCTCTTAAGAAGGGGTTAAATGGTGCCCTAGCAGTCTCTTTTGATTGTGCAAAAGACCATGGTGTCTGAAGCTCTGCAGTCTCTTAAGAAGAGGTTAAATGGTGCCCTAGCAGTCTCTGCTGAATGTGTAAAATACAGTTCCTATGGCGTCTGAAGCTCTGCAGTCTCCAGAGAATGGGTTAAACTGTTCAATAGCAGTCTCTTCTGACTGTGCAAAAGACCATGGTGTCTGAAGCTCCGCAGTCTCTGGAGAATGGGGTAAATGGTGTCCTAGCAGTCTCTGCTGATTGTGTAAAACACAGTTCCTGTGGGGCTTACGTTCTGCCGTCTCTTAAGAAGGGGTTAAATGGTGCCCTAGCAGTCTCTGCTGATTGTGTAAAACACAGTTCCTGTGGGGCTTACGTTCTGCCGTCTCTTAAGAAGGGGTTAAATAGTGCCCTAGCAGTCTCTTTTGATTGTGCAAAAGACCATGGTGTCTGAAGCTCTGCAGTCTCTTAAGAAGAGGTTAAATGGTGCTCTAGCAGTCTCTGCTGATTGTGTAAAATACAGTTCCTATGGCGTCTGAAGCTCTGCAGTCTCTAGAGAATGGGTGAATTTGTGCAATAGCAGTCTCTTTTGATTGTGCAAAAGACCATGGTGTCTGAAGCTCCGGAGTCTCTGGAAAATTGGGTAAATGGTGCCCTAGCAGTCTCTTTTGATTGTGCAAAAGACCATGGTGTCTGAAGCTCTGCAGTCTCTTAAGAAGAGGTTAAATGGTGCCCTAGCAGTCTCTGCTGATTGTGTAAAACACAGTTCCTGTGGGACTTACGTTCTGCCGTCTCTTAAGAAGGGGTTAAATGGTGCCCTAGCAGTCTCTGCTGATTGTGTAAAAAACAGTTCCTGTGGGGCTTACGTTCTGCCGTCTCTTAAGAAGGGGTTAAATGGTGCCCTAGCAGTCTCTTTTGATTGTGCAAAAGACCAAGATGTCTGAACCTCTGCAGTCTCTTAAGAAGAGCTTAAATGGTGCCCTAGCAGTCTCTGCTAATTGTGTAAAACACAGTTCCTGTGGGGCTTACGTTCTGCTGTCTCTTAAGAAGGGGTTCAATGGTGCCCTAGCAGTCTCTTTTGATTGTGCAAAAGACCATGGTGTCTGAAGCTCTGCAGTCTCTTAAGAAGAGGTTAAATGGTGCCCTAACAGTCTCTGCTGAGTGTGTAAAATACAGTTCCTATGGCGTCTGAAGCTCTGCAGTCTCCAGAGAATGGGTTAAACTGTGCAATAGCAGTCTCTTTTGACTGTGCAAAAGCCCATGGTGTCTGAAGCTCCGCAGTCTCTGGAGAATGGGGTAAATGGTGTCCTAGCAGTCTCTGCTGATTGTGTAAAATACAGTTCCTGTGGGGCTGACGTTCTGCCGTCTCTTAAGAAGGGGTTAAATGGTGCCCTAGCAGTCTCTGCTGATTGTGTAAAACACAGTTCCTGTGGGGCTTACGTTCTGCCGTCTCTTAAGAAGGGGTTAAATGGTGCCCTAGCAGTCTCTTTTGATTGTGCAAAAGACCATGGTGTCTGAAGCTCTGCAGTCTCTTAAGAAGAGGTTAAATGGTGCCCTAGCAGTCTCTGCTGATTGTGTAAAATACAGTTCCTATGGCGTCTTAAGCTCTGGAGTCTCTAGAGAATGGGTGAAATTGTGCAATAGCAGTCTCTTTTGATTGTGCAAAAGACCATGGTGTCTGAAGCTCCAGAGTCTCTGGAAAATTGGGTAAATGGTGCCCTAGCAGTCTCTTTTGATTGTGCAAAAGACCATGGTGTCTGAAGCTCTGCAGTCTCTTAAGAAGAGGTTAAATGGTGCCCTAGCAGTCTCTGCTGATTGTGTAAAACACAGTTCCTGAGGGACTTACGTTCTGCCGTCTCTTAAGAAGGGTTTAAATGGTGCCCTAGCAGTCTCTTTTGATTGTGCAAAAAGACCATGGTGTCTGAAGCTCTGCAGTATCTTAAGAAGGGGTTAAATGGTGCCCTAGCAGTCTCTGCTGATTGTGTAAAACACAGTTCCTGTGGGGCTTACGTTCTGCCATCTCTTAAGAAGGGGTTCAATGGTGCCCTAGCAGTCTCTTTTGATTGTGCAAAAGACCATGGTGTCTGAAGCTCTGCAGTCTCTTAAGAAGAGGTTAAATGGTGCCCTAGCAGTCTCTGCTGAGTGTGTAAAATACAGTTCCTATGGCGTCTAAAGCTCTGCAGTCTCCAGAGAATGGGTTAAACTGTGCAATAGCAGTGTCTTTTGATTGTGCAAAAGACCATGGGGTCTGAAGCTCTGCAGTCTCTTAAGAAGAGGTTAAATGGTGCCCTAGCAGTCTCTGCTGATTGTGTAAAACACTGTTCCTGTGGGGCTTACGTTCTGCCGTCTCTTAAGAAGGGGTTAAATGGTGCCCTAGCAGTCTCTTTTGATTGTGCAAAAGACCATGGGGTCTGAAGCTCCGCAGTCTCTTAAGAAGAGGTTAAATGGTGCCCTAGCAGTCTCTGCTGATTGTGTAAAATACAGTTCCTATGGCGTCTGAAGCTCTGCAGTCTCTAGAGAATGGGTGAAATTGTGCAATAGCAGTCTCTTTTGATTGTGCAAAAGACCATAGTGTCTGAAGCTCCGGAGTCTCTGGAAAATTGGGTAAATGGTGCCCTAGCAGTCTCTTTTGATTGTGCAAAAGACCATGGTGTCTGAAGTTTTGCAGTCTCTTAAGAAGAGGTTAAATGGTGCCCTAGCAGTCTCTGCTGATTGTGTAAAATACAGTTCCTATGGCGTCTTAAGCTCTGGAGTCTCTAGAGAATGGGTGAAATTGTGCAATAGCAGTCTCTTTTGATTGTGCAAAAGACCATGGTGTCTGAAGCTCCAGAGTCTCTGGAAAATTGGGTAAATGGTGCCCTAGCACTCTCTTTTGATTGTGCAAAAGACCATGGTGTCTGAAGTTCTGCAGTCTCTTAAGAAGAGGTTAAATGGTGCCCTAGCAGTCTCTGCTGATTGTGTAAAACACAGTTCCTGAGGGACTTACGTTCTGCCGTCTCTTAAGAAAGGTTTAAATGGTGCCCTAGCAGTCTCTTTTGATTGTGCAAAAAGACCATGGTGTCTGAAGCTCTGCAGTATCTTAAGAAGGGGTTAAATGGTGCACTAGCAGTCTCTGCTGATTGTGTAAAACACAGTTCCTGTGGGGCTTACGTTCTGCCGTCTCTTAAGAAGGGGTTAAATGGTGCCCTAGCAGTCTCTTTTGATTGTGCAAAAGACCATGGTGTCTGAAGCTCTGCAGTCTCTTAAGAAGAGGTTAAATGGTGCCCTAGCAGTCTCTGCTGAGTGTGTAAATTACAGTTCCTATGGCGTCTAAAGCTCTGCAGTCTCCAGAGAATGGGTTAAACTGTGCAATAGCAGTCTCTTTTGATTGTGCAAAAGACCATGGGGTCTGAAGCTCCGCAGTCTCTTAAGAAGAGGTTAAATGGTGCCCTAGCAGTCTCTGCTGATTGTGTAAAACACTGTTCCTATGGCGTCTAAAGCTCTGCAGTCTCCAGAGAATGGGTTAAACTGTGCAATAGCAGTCTCTTTTGATTGTGCAAAAGACCATGGGGTCTGAAGCTCCGCAGTCTCTTAAGAAGAGGTTAAATGGTGCCCTAGCAGTCTCTGCTGATTGTGTAAAACACTGTTCCTGTGGGGCTTACGTTCTGCCGTCTCTTAAGAAGGGGTTAAATGGTGCCCTAGCAGTCTCTTTTGATTGTGCAAAAGACCATGGTGTCTGAAGCTCTGCAGCCTCTTAAGAAGAGGTTAAATGGTGCCCTAGCAGTCTCTGCTGAATGTGTAAAATACAGTTCCTATGGCGTCTAAAGCTCTGCAGTCTCCAGAGAATGGGTTAAACTGTTCAATAGCAGTCTCTTCTGACTGTGCAAAAGACCATGGTGTCTGAAGCTCCGCAGTCTCTGGAGAATGGGGTAAATGGTGTCCTAGCAGTCTCTGCTGATTGTGTAAAATACAGTTCCTGTGGGGCTGACGTTCTGCCGTCTCTTAAGAAGGGGTTAAATGGTGCCCTAGCAGTCTCTGCTGATTGTGTAAAACACAGTTCCTGTGGGGTTTACGTTCTGCCGTCTCTTAAGAAGGGGTTAAATGGTGCCCTAGCAGTCTCTGCTGATTGTGTAAAACACAGTTCCTGTGGGGCTTACGTTCTGCCGTCTCTTAAGAAGGGGTTAAATAGTGCCCTAGCAGTCTCTTTTGATTGTGCAAAAGACCATGGTGTCTGAAGCTCTGCAGTCTCTTAAGAAGAGGTTAAATGGTGCCCTAGCAGTCTCTGCTGATTGTGTAAAATACAGTTCCTATGGCGTCTGAAGGTCTGCAGTCTCTAGAGAATGGGTGAAATTGTGCAATAGCAGTCTCTTTTGATTGTGCAAAAGACCATGGTGTCTGAAGCTCCGGAGTCTCTGGAAAATTGGGTAAATGGTGCCCTAGCAGTCTCTTTTGATTGTGCAAAAGACCATGGTGTCTGAAGCTCTGCAGTCTCTTAAGAAGAGGTTAAATGGTGCCCTAGCAGTCTCTGCTGATTGTGTAAAACACAGTTCCTGTGGGACTTACGTTCTGCCGTCTCTTAAGAAGGGGTTAAATGGTGCCCTAGCAGTCTCTGCTGATTGTGTAAAACACAGTTCCTGTGGGGCTTACGTTCTGCCGTCTCTTAAGAAGGGGTTAAATGGTGCCCTAGCAGTCTCTTTTGATTGTGCAAAAGACCAAGATGTCTGAACCTCTGCAGTCTCTTAAGAAGAGCTTAAATGGTGCCCTAGCAGTCTCTGCTAATTGTGTAAAACACAGTTCCTGTGGGGCTTACGTTCTGCCGTCTCTTAAGAAGGGGTTCAATGGTGCCCTAGCAGTGTCTTTTGATTGTGTAAAAGACCATGGTGTCTGAAGCTCTGCAGTCTCTTAAGAAGAGGTTAAATGGTGCCCTAACAGTCTCTGCTGAGTGTGTAAAATACAGTTCCTATGGCGTCTGAAGCTCTGCAGTCTCCAGAGAATGGGTTAAACTGTGCAATAGCAGTCTCTTCTGACTGTGCAAAAGCCCATGGTGTCTGAAGCTCCGCAGTCTCTGGAGAATGGGGTAAATGGTGTCCTAGCAGTCTCTGCTGATTGTGTAAAATACAGTTCCTGTGGGGGGCTGACGTTCTGCCGTCTCTTAAGAAGGGATTAAATGGTGCCCTAGCAGTCTCTGCTGATTGTGTAAAACACAGTTCCTGTGGGGCTTACGTTCTGCCGTCTCTTAAGAAGGGGTTAAATGGTGCCCTAGCATTCTCTTTTGATTGTGCAAAAGACCATGGTGTCTGAAGCTCTGCAGTCTCTTAAGAAGAGGTTAAATGGTGCCCTAGCAGTCTCTGCTGATTGTGTAAAATACAGTTCCTATGGCGTCTTAAGCTCTGGAGTCTCTAGAGAATGGGTGAAATTGTGCAATAGCAGTCTCTTTTGATTGTGCAAAAGACCATGGTGTCTGAAGCTCCAGAGTCTCTGGAAAATTGGGTAAATGGTGCCCTAGCAGTCTCTTTTGATTGTGCAAAAGACCATGGTGTCTGAAGCTCTGCAGTCTCTTAAGAAGAGGTTAAATGGTGCCCTAGCAGTCTCTGCTGATTGTGTAAAACACAGTTCCTGAGGGACTTACGTTCTGCCGTCTCTTAAGAAGGGTTTAAATGGTGCCCTAGCAGTCTCTTTTGATTGTGCAAAAAGACCATGGTGTCTGAAGCTCTGCAGTATCTTAAGAAGGGGTTAAATGGTGCCCTAGCAGTCTCTGCTGATTGTGTAAAACACAGTTCCTGTGGGGCTTACGTTCTGCCGTCTCTTAAGAAGGGGTTAAATGGTGCCCTAGCAGTCTCTTTTGATTGTGCAAAAGACCATGGTGTCTGAAGCTCTGCAGTCTCTTAAGAAGAGGTTAAATGGTGCCCTAGCAGTCTCTGCTGAGTGTGTAAAATACAGTTCCTATGGCGTCTAAAGCTCTGCAGTCTCCAGAGAATGGGTTAAACTGTGCAATAGCAGTGTCTTTTGATTGTGCAAAAGACCATGGGGTCTGAAGCTCTGCAGTCTCTTAAGAAGAGGTTAAATGGTGCCCTAGCAGTCTCTGCTGATTGTGTAAAACACTGTTCCTGTGGGGCTTACGTTCTGCCGTCTCTTAAGAAGGGGTTAAATGGTGCCCTAGCAGTCTCTTTTGATTGTGCAAAAGACCATGGGGTCTGAAGCTCCGCAGTCTCTTAAGAAGAGGTTAAATGGTGCCCTAGCAGTCTCTGCTGATTGTGTAACATACAGTTCCTATGGCGTCTGAAGCTCTGCAGTCTCTAGAGAATGGGTGAAATTGTGCAATAGCAGTCTCTTTTGATTGTGCAAAAGACCATGGTGTCTGAAGCTCCGGAGTCTCTGGAAAATTGGGTAAATGGTGCCCTAGCAGTCTCTTTTGATTGTGCAAAAGACCATGGTGTCTGAAGTTTTGCAGTCTCTTAAGAAGAGGTTAAATGGTGCCCTAGCAGTCTCTGCTGATTGTGTAAAATACAGTTCCTATGGCGTCTTAAGCTCTGGAGTCTCTAGAGAATGGGTGAAATTGTGCAATAGCAGTCTCTTTTGATTGTGCAAAAGACCATGGTGTCTGAAGCTCCAGAGTCTCTGGAAAATTGGGTAAATGGTGCCCTAGCACTCTCTTTTGATTGTGCAAAAGACCATGGTGTCTGAAGTTCTGCAGTCTCTTAAGAAGAGGTTAAATGGTGCCCTAGCAGTCTCTGCTGATTGTGTAAAACACAGTTCCTGAGGGACTTACGTTCTGCCGTCTCTTAAGAAAGGTTTAAATGGTGCCCTAGCAGTCTCTTTTGATTGTGCAAAAAGACCATGGTGTCTGAAGCTCTGCAGTATCTTAAGAAGGGGTTAAATGGTGCACTAGCAGTCTCTGCTGATTGTGTAAAACACAGTTCCTGTGGGGCTTACGTTCTGCCGTCTCTTAAGAAGGGGTTAAATGGTGCCCTAGCAGTCTCTTTTGATTGTGCAAAAGACCATGGTGTCTGAAGCTCTGCAGTCTCTTAAGAAGAGGTTAAATGGTGCCCTAGCAGTCTCTGCTGATTGTGTAAAATACAGTTCCTATGGCGTCTTAAGCTCTGGAGTCTCTAGAGAATGGGTGAAATTGTGCAATAGCAGTCTCTTTTGATTGTGCAAAAGACCATGGTGTCTGAAGCTCCAGAGTCTCTGGAAAATTGGGTAAATGGTGCCCTAGCAGTCTCTTTTGATTGTGCAAAAGACCATGGTGTCTGAAGCTCTGCAGTCTCTTAAGAAGAGGTTAAATGGTGCCCTAGCAGTCTCTGCTGATTGTGTAAAACACAGTTCCTGAGGGACTTACGTTCTGCCGTCTCTTAAGAAGGGTTTAAATGGTGCCCTAGCAGTCTATTTTGATTGTGCAAAAAGACCATGGTGTCTGAAGCTCTGCAGTATCTTAAGAAGGGGTTAAATGGTGCCCTAGCAGTCTCTGCTGATTGTGTAAAACACAGTTCCTGTGGGGCTTACGTTCTGCCGTCTCTTAAGAAGGGGTTCAATGGTGCCCTAGCAGTCTCTTTTGATTGTGCAAAAGACCATGGTGTCTGAAGCTCTGCAGTCTCTTAAGAAGAGGTTAAATGGTGCCCTAACAGTCTCTGCTGAGTGTGTAAAATACAGTTCCTATGGCGTCTGAAGCTCTGCAGTCTCCAGAGAATGGGTTAAACTGTGCAATAGCAGTCTCTTTTGACTGTGCAAAAGCCCATGGTGTCTGAAGCTCCGCAGTCTCTGGAGAATGGGGTAAATGGTGTCCTAGCAGTCTCTGCTGATTGTGTAAAATACAGTTCCTGTGGGGCTGACGTTCTGCCGTCTCTTAAGAAGGGGTTAAATGGTGCCATAGCAGTCTCTGCTGATTGTGTAAAACACAGTTCCTGTGGGGCTTACGTTCTGCCGTCTCTTAAGAAGGGGTTAAATGGTGCCCTAGCAGTCTCTTTTGATTGTGCAAAAGACCATGGTGTCTGAAGCTCTGCAGTCTCTTAAGAAGAGGTTAAATGGTGCCCTAACAGTCTCTGCTGATTGTGTAAAATACAGTTCCTATGGCGTCTTAAGCTCTGGAGTCTCTAGAGAATGGGTGAAATTGTGCAATAGCAGTCTCTTTTGATTGTGCAAAAGACCATGGTGTCTGAAGCTCCAGAGTCTCTGGAAAATTGGGTAAATGGTGCCCTAGCAGTCTCTTTTGATTGTGCAAAAGACCATGGTGTCTGAAGCTCTGCAGTCTCTTAAGAAGAGGTTAAATGGTGCCCTAGCAGTCTCTGCTGATTGTGTAAAACACAGTTCCTGAGGGACTTACGTTCTGCCGTCTCTTAAGAAGGGTTTAAATGGTGCCCTAGCAGTCTCTTTTGATTGTGCAAAAAGACCATGGTGTCTGAAGCTCTGCAGTATCTTAAGAAGGGGTTAAATGGTGCCCTAGCAGTCTCTGCTGATTGTGTAAAACACAGTTCCTGTGGGGCTTACGTTCTGCCATCTCTTAAGAAGGGGTTCAATGGTGCCCTAGCAGTCTCTTTTGATTGTGCAAAAGACCATGGTGTCTGAAGCTCTGCAGTCTCTTAAGAAGAGGTTAAATGGTGCCCTAGCAGTCTCTGCTGAGTGTGTAAAATACAGTTCCTATGGCGTCTAAAGCTCTGCAGTCTCCAGAGAATGGGTTAAACTGTGCAATAGCAGTGTCTTTTGATTGTGCAAAAGACCATGGGGTCTGAAGCTCTGGAAGTCTCTTAAGAAGAGGTTAAATGGTGCCCTAGCAGTCTCTGCTGATTGTGTAAAACACTGTTCCTGTGGGGCTTAGGTTCTGCCGTCTCTTAAGAGGTGGTTAAATGGTGCCCTAGCAGTCTCTTTTGATTGTGCAAAAGACCATGGGGTCTGAAGCTCCGCAGTCTCTTAAGAAGAGGTTAAATGGTGCCCTAGCAGTCTCTGCTGATTGTGTAAAATACAGTTCCTATGGCGTCTGAAGCTCTGCAGTCTCTAGAGAATGGGTGAAATTGTGCAATAGCAGTCTCTTTTGATTGTGCAAAAGACCATAGTGTCTGAAGCTCCGGAGTCTCTGGAAAATTGGGTAAATGGTGCCCTAGCAGTCTCTTTTGATTGTGCAAAAGACCATGGTGTCTGAAGTTTTGCAGTCTCTTAAGAAGAGGTTAAATGGTGCCCTAGCAGTCTCTGCTGATTGTGTAAAATACAGTTCCTATGGCGTCTTAAGCTCTGGAGTCTCTAGAGAATGGGTGAAATTGTGCAATAGCAGTCTCTTTTGATTGTGCAAAAGACCATGGTGTCTGAAGCTCCAGAGTCTCTGGAAAATTGGGTAAATGGTGCCCTAGCACTCTCTTTTGATTGTGCAAAAGACCATGGTGTCTGAAGTTCTGCAGTCTCTTAAGAAGAGGTTAAATGGTGCCCTAGCAGTCTCTGCTGATTGTGTAAAACACAGTTCCTGAGGGACTTACGTTCTGCCGTCTCTTAAGAAAGGTTTAAATGGTGCCCTAGCAGTCTCTTTTGATTGTGCAAAAAGACCATGGTGTCTGAAGCTCTGCAGTATCTTAAGAAGGGGTTAAATGGTGCACTAGCAGTCTCTGCTGATTGTGTAAAACACAGTTCCTGTGGGGCTTACGTTCTGCCGTCTCTTAAGAAGGGGTTAAATGGTGCCCTAGCAGTCTCTTTTGATTGTGCAAAAGACCATGGTGTCTGAAGCTCTGCAGTCTCTTAAGAAGAGGTTAAATGGTGCCCTAGCAGTCTCTGCTGAGTGTGTAAATTACAGTTCCTATGGCGTCTAAAGCTCTGCAGTCTCCAGAGAATGGGTTAAACTGTGCAATAGCAGTCTCTTTTGATTGTGCAAAAGACCATGGGGTCTGAAGCTCCGCAGTCTCTTAAGAAGAGGTTAAATGGTGCCCTAGCAGTCTCTGCTGATTGTGTAAAACACTGTTCCTATGGCGTCTAAAGCTCTGCAGTCTCCAGAGAATGGGTTAAACTGTGCAATAGCAGTCTCTTTTGATTGTGCAAAAGACCATGGGGTCTGAAGCTCCGCAGTCTCTTAAGAAGAGGTTAAATGGTGCCCTAGCAGTCTCTGCTGATTGTGTAAAACACTGTTCCTGTGGGGCTTACGTTCTGCCGTCTCTTAAGAAGGGGTTAAATGGTGCCCTAGCAGTCTCTTTTGATTGTGCAAAAGACCATGGTGTCTGAAGCTCTGCAGCCTCTTAAGAAGAGGTTAAATGGTGCCCTAGCAGTCTCTGCTGAATGTGTAAAATACAGTTCCTATGGCGTCTAAAGCTCTGCAGTCTCCAGAGAATGGGTTAAACTGTTCAATAGCAGTCTCTTCTGACTGTGCAAAAGACCATGGTGTCTGAAGCTCCGCAGTCTCTGGAGAATGGGGTAAATGGTGTCCTAGCAGTCTCTGCTGATTGTGTAAAATACAGTTCCTGTGGGGCTGACGTTCTGCCGTCTCTTAAGAAGGGGTTAAATGGTGCCCTAGCAGTCTCTGCTGATTGTGTAAAACACAGTTCCTGTGGGGTTTACGTTCTGCCGTCTCTTAAGAAGGGGTTAAATGGTGCCCTAGCAGTCTCTGCTGATTGTGTAAAACACAGTTCCTGTGGGGCTTACGTTCTGCCGTCTCTTAAGAAGGGGTTAAATAGTGCCCTAGCAGTCTCTTTTGATTGTGCAAAAGACCATGGTGTCTGAAGCTCTGCAGTCTCTTAAGAAGAGGTTAAATGGTGCCCTAGCAGTCTCTGCTGATTGTGTAAAATACAGTTCCTATGGCGTCTGAAGCTCTGCAGTCTCTAGAGAATGGGTGAAATTGTGCAATAGCAGTCTCTTTTGATTGTGCAAAAGACCATGGTGTCTGAAGCTCCGGAGTCTCTGGAAAATTGGGTAAATGGTGCCCTAGCAGTCTCTTTTGATTGTGCAAAAGACCATGGTGTCTGAAGCTCTGCAGTCTCTTAAGAAGAGGTTAAATGGTGCCCTAGCAGTCTCTGCTGATTGTGTAAAACACAGTTCCTGTGGGACTTACGTTCTGCCGTCTCTTAAGAATGGGTTAAATGGTGCCCTAGCAGTCTCTGCTGATTGTGTAAAACACAGTTCCTGTGGGGCTTACGTTCTGCCGTCTCTTAAGAAGGGGTTAAATGGTGCCCTAGCAGTCTCTTTTGATTGTGCAAAAGACCAAGATGTCTGAACCTCTGCAGTCTCTTAAGAAGAGCTTAAATGGTGCCCTAGCAGTCTCTGCTAATTGTGTAAAACACAGTTCCTGTGGGGCTTACGTTCTGCCGTCTCTTAAGAAGGGGTTCAATGGTGCCCTAGCAGTGTCTTTTGATTGTGTAAAAGACCATGGTGTCTGAAGCTCTGCAGTCTCTTAAGAAGAGGTTAAATGGTGCCCTAACAGTCTCTGCTGAGTGTGTAAAATACAGTTCCTATGGCGTCTGAAGCTCTGCAGTCTCCAGAGAATGGGTTAAACTGTGCAATAGCAGTCTCTTCTGACTGTGCAAAAGCCCATGGTGTCTGAAGCTCCGCAGTCTCTGGAGAATGGGGTAAATGGTGTCCTAGCAGTCTCTGCTGATTGTGTAAAATACAGTTCCTGTGGGGGGCTGACGTTCTGCCGTCTCTTAAGAAGGGATTAAATGGTGCCCTAGCAGTCTCTGCTGATTGTGTAAAACACAGTTCCTGTGGGGCTTACGTTCTGCCGTCTCTTAAGAAGGGGTTAAATGGTGCCCTAGCAGTCTCTTTTGATTGTGCAAAAGACCATGGTGTCTGAAGCTCTGCAGTCTCTTAAGAAGAGGTTAAATGGTGCCCTAGCAGTCTCTGCTGATTGTGTAAAATACAGTTCCTATGGCGTCTTAAGCTCTGGAGTCTCTAGAGAATGGGTGAAATTGTGCAATAGCAGTCTCTTTTGATTGTGCAAAAGACCATGGTGTCTGAAGCTCCAGAGTCTCTGGAAAATTGGGTAAATGGTACCCTAGCAGTCTCTTTTGATTGTGCAAAAGACCATGGTGTCTGAAGCTCTGCAGTCTCTTAAGAAGAGGTTAAATGGTGCCCTAGCAGTCTCTGCTGATTGTGTAAAACACAGTTCCTGAGGGACTTACGTTCTGCCGTCTCTTAAGAAGGGTTTAAATGGTGCCCTAGCAGTCTCTTTTGATTGTGCAAAAAGACCATGGTGTCTGAAGCTCTGCAGTATCTTAAGAAGGGGTTAAATGGTGCCCTAGCAGTCTCTGCTGATTGTGTAAAACACAGTTCCTGTGGGGCTTACGTTCTGCCGTCTCTTAAGAAGGGGTTAAATGGTGCCCTAGCAGTCTCTTTTGATTGTGCAAAAGACCATGGTGTCTGAAGCTCTGCAGTCTCTTAAGAAGAGGTTAAATGGTGCCCTAGCAGTCTCTGCTGAGTGTGTAAAATACAGTTCCTATGGCGTCTAAAGCTCTGCAGTCTCCAGAGAATGGGTTAAACTGTGCAATAGCAGTGTCTTTTGATTGTGCAAAAGACCATGGGGTCTGAAGCTCTGCAGTCTCTTAAGAAGAGGTTAAATGGTGCCCTAGCAGTCTCTGCTGATTGTGTAAAACACTGTTCCTGTGGGGCTTACGTTCTGCCGTCTCTTAAGAAGGGGTTAAATGGTGCCCTAGCAGTCTCTTTTGATTGTGCAAAAGACCATGGGGTCTGAAGCTCCGCAGTCTCTTAAGAAGAGGTTAAATGGTGCCCTAGCAGTCTCTGCTGATTGTGTAACATACAGTTCCTATGGCGTCTGAAGCTCTGCAGTCTCTAGAGAATGGGTGAAATTGTGCAATAGCAGTCTCTTTTGATTGTGCAAAAGACCATGGTGTCTGAAGCTCCGGAGTCTCTGGAAAATTGGGTAAATGGTGCCCTAGCAGTCTCTTTTGATTGTGCAAAAGACCATGGTGTCTGAAGTTTTGCAGTCTCTTAAGAAGAGGTTAAATGGTGCCCTAGCAGTCTCTGCTGATTGTGTAAAATACAGTTCCTATGGCGTCTTAAGCTCTGGAGTCTCTAGAGAATGGGTGAAATTGTGCAATAGCAGTCTCTTTTGATTGTGCAAAAGACCATGGTGTCTGAAGCTCCAGAGTCTCTGGAAAATTGGGTAAATGGTGCCCTAGCACTCTCTTTTGATTGTGCAAAAGACCATGGTGTCTGAAGTTCTGCAGTCTCTTAAGAAGAGGTTAAATGGTGCCCTAGCAGTCTCTGCTGATTGTGTAAAACACAGTTCCTGAGGGACTTACGTTCTGCCGTCTCTTAAGAAAGGTTTAAATGGTGCCCTAGCAGTCTCTTTTGATTGTGCAAAAAGACCGTGGTGTCTGAAGCTCTGCAGTATCTTAAGAAGGGGTCAAATGGTGCACTAGCAGTCTCTGCTGATTGTGTAAAACACAGTTCCTGTGGGGCTTACGTTCTGCCGTCTCTTAAGAAGGGGTTAAATGGTGCCCTAGCTGTCTCTTTTGATTGTGCAAAAGACCATGGTGTCTGAAGCTCTGCAGTCTCTTAAGAAGAGGTTAAATGGTGCCCTAGCAGTCTCTGCTGATTGTGTAAAATACAGTTCCTATGGCGTCTTAAGCTCTGGAGTCTCTAGAGAATGGGTGAAATTGTGCAATAGCAGTCTCTTTTGATTGTGCAAAAGACCATGGTGTCTGAAGCTCCAGAGTCTCTGGAAAATTGGGTAAATGGTGCCCTAGCAGTCTCTTTTGATTGTGCAAAAGACCATGGTGTCTGAAGCTCTGCAGTCTCTTAAGAAGAGGTTAAATGGTGCCCTAGCAGTCTCTGCTGATTGTGTAAAACACAGTTCCTGAGGGACTTACGTTCTGCCGTCTCTTAAGAAGGGTTTAAATGGTGCCCTAGCAGTCTCTTTTGATTGTGCAAAAAGACCATGGTGTCTGAAGCTCTGCAGTATCTTAAGAAGGGGTTAAATGGTGCCCTAGCAGTCTCTGCTGATTGTGTAAAACACAGTTCCTGTGGGGCTTACGTTCTGCCGTCTCTTAAGAAGGGGTTAAATGGTGCCCTAGCAGTCTCTTTTGATTGTGCAAAAGACCATGGTGTCTGAAGCTCTGCAGTCTCTTAAGAAGAGGTTAAATGGTGCCGTAGCAGTCTCTGCTGAGTGTGTAAAATACAGTTCCTATGGCGTCTAAAGCTCTGCAGTCTCCAGAGAATGGGTTAAACTGTGCAATAGCAGTGTCTTTTGATTGTGCAAAAGACCATGGGGTCTGAAGCTCCGCAGTCTCTTAAGAAGAGGTTAAATGGTGCCCTAGCAGTCTCTGCTGATTGTGTAAAACACTGTTCCTGTGGGGCTTACGTTCTGCCGTCTCTTAAGAAGGGGTTAAATGGTGCCCTAGCAGTCTCTTTTGATTGTGCAAAAGACCATGGGGTCTGAAGCTCCGCAGTCTCTTAAGAAGAGGTTAAATGGTGCCCTAGCAGTCTCTGCTGATTGTGTAACATACAGTTCCTATGGCGTCTGAAGCTCTGCAGTCTCTAGAGAATGGGTGAAATTGTGCAATAGCAGTCTCTTTTGATTGTGCAAAAGACCATGGTGTCTGAAGCTCCGGAGTCTCTGGAAAATTGGGTAAATGGTGCCCTAGCAGTCTCTTTTGATTGTGCAAAAGACCATGGTGTCTGGAGTTTTGCAGTCTCTTAAGAAGAGGTTAAATGGTGCCCTAGCAGTCTCTGCTGATTGTGTAAAATACAGTTCCTATGGCGTCTTAAGCTCTGGAGTCTCTAGAGAATGGGTGAAATTGTGCAATAGCAGTCTCTTTTGATTGTGCAAAAGACCATGGTGTCTGAAGCTCCAGAGTATCTGGAAAATTGGGTAAATGGTGCCCTAGCAGTCTCTTTTGATTGTGCAAAAGACCATGGTGTCTGAAGTTCTGCAGTCTCTTAAGAAGAGGTTAAATGGTGCCCTAGCAGTCTCTGCTGATTGTGCAAAACACAGTTCCTGAGGGACTTACGTTCTGCCATCTCTTAAGAAGAGTTTAAATGGTGCCCTAGCAGTCTCTTTTGATTGTGCAAAAAGACCATGTTGTCTGAAGCTCTGAAGTATCTTAAGAAGGGGTTAAATGGTGCCCTAGCAGTCTCTGCTGATTATGTAAAACACAGTTCCTGTGGGGCTTACGTTCTGCCGTCTCTTAAGAAGGGGTTAAATGGTGCCCTAGCAGTCTCTTTTGATTGTGCAAAAGACCATGGTGTCTGAAGCTCTGCAGTCTCTTAAGAAGAGGTTAAATGGTGCCCTAGCAGTCTATGCTGAGTGTGTAAATTACAGTTCCTATGGCGTCTAAAGCTCTGCAGTCTCCAGAGAATGGGTTAAACTGTGCAATAGCAGTCTCTTTTGAAATTGCAAAAGACCGTGGGGTCTGAAGCTCCGCAGTCTCTTAAGAAGAGGTTAAATGGTGCCCTAGCAGTCTCTGCTGATTGTGTAAAACACTGTTCCTATGGCGTCTAAAGCTCTGCAGTCTCCAGAGAATGGGTTAAACTGTGCAATAGCAGTCTCTTTTGATTGTGCAAAAGACCATGGGGTCTGAAGCTCCGCAGTCTCTTAAGAAGAGGTTAAATGGTGCCCTAGCAGTCTCTGCTGATTGTGTAAAACATTGTTCATGTGGGGCTTACATTCTGCCGTCTCTTAAGAAGGGGTTAAATGGTGCCCTAGCAGTCTCTTTTGATTGTGCAAAAGACCATGGTGTCTGAAGCTCTGCAGTCTCTTAAGAAGAGGTTAAATGGTGCCGTAGCAGTCTCTGCTGAGTGTGTAAAATACAGTTCCTATGGCATCTAAAGCTCTGCAGTCTCCAGAGAATGGGTTAAACTGTGCAATAGCAGTCTCTTTTGATTGTGCAAAAGACGATGGGGTCTGAAGCTCCGCAGTCTCTTAAGAAGAGGTTAAATGGTTCCCTAGCAGTCTCTGCTGATTGTGTAAAATACAGTTCCTATGGCGTCTGAAGCTCTGCAGTCTCTAGAGAATGGGTGAAATTGTGCAATAGCAGTCTCTTTTGATTGTGCAAAAGACCATGGTGTCTGAAGCTCCGGAGTCTCTGGAAAATTGGGTAAATGGTGCCCTAGCAGTCTCTTTTGATTGTGCAAAAGACCATGGTGTCTGAAGTTTTGCAGTCTCTTAAGAAGACGTTAAATGGTGCCCTAGCAGTCTCTGCTGATTGTGTAAAATATAGTTCCTATGGCGTCTTAAGCTCTGGAGTCTCTAGAGAATGGGTGAAATTGTGCAATAGCAGTCTCTTTTGATTGTGCAAAAGACCATGGTGTCTGAAGCTCCAGAGTCTCTGGAAAATTGGGTAAATGGTGCCCTAGCAGTCTCTTTTGATTGTGCAAAAGACCATGGTGTCTGAAGTTCTGCAGTCTCTTAAGAAGAGGTTAAATGGTGCCCTAGCAGTCTTTGCTGATTGTGTAAAACACAGTTCCTGAGGGACTTACGTTCTGCTGTCTCTTAAGAAGGGTTTAAATGGTGCCCTAGCAGTCTCTTTTGATTGTGCAAAAAGACCATGGTGTCTGAAGCTCTACAGTATCTTAAGAAGGGGTTAAATGGTGCCCTAGCAGTCTCTGCTGATTGTGTAAAACACAGTTCCTGTGGGGCTTACGTTCTGCCGTCTCATAAGAAGGGGTTAAATGGTGCCCTAGCAGTCTCTTTTGATTGTGCAAAAGACCATGGTGTCTGAAGCTCTGCAGTCTCTTAAGAAGAGGTTAAATGGTGCCCTAGCAGTCTCTGCTGAGTGTGTAAAATACAGTTCCTATGGCGTCTAAAGCTCTGCAGTCTCCAGAGAATGGGTTAAACTGTGCAATAGCAGTCTCTTTTGATTGTGCAAAAGACGATGGGGTCTGAAGCTCCGCAGTCTCTTAAGAAGAGGTTAAATGGTGCCCTAGCAGTCTCTGCTGATTGTGTAAAACACTGTTCCTGTGGGGCTTACCTTCTGCCGTCTCTTAAGAAGGGGTTAAATGGTGCCCTAGCAGTCTCTTTTGATTGTGCAAAAGACCATGGGGTCTGAAGCTCCGCAGTCTCTTAAGAAGAGGTTAAATGGTGCCCTAGCAGTCTCTGCTGATTGTGTAAAATACAGTTCCTATGGCGTCTGAAGCTCTGCAGTCTCTAGAGAATGGGTGAAATTGTGCAATAGCAGTCTCTTTTGATTGTGCAAAAGACCATGGTGTCTGAAGCTCCGGAGTCTCTGGAAAATTGGGTAAATGGTGCCCTAGCAGTCTCTTTTGATTGTGCAAAAGACCATGGTGTCTGAAGTTTTGCAGTCTCTTAAGAAGAGGTTAAATGGTGCCCTAGCAGTCTCTGCTGATTGTGTAAAATACAGTTCCTATGGCGTCTTAAGCTCTGGAGTCTCTAGAGAATGGGTGAAATTGTGCAATAGCAGTCTCTTTTGATTGTGCAAAAGACCATGGTGTCTGAAGCTCCAGAGTCTCTGGAAAATTGGGTAAATGGTGCCCTAGCAGTCTCTTTTGATTGTGCAAAAGACCATGGTGTCTGAAGTTCTGCAGTCTCTTAAGAAGAGGTTAAATGGTGCCCTAGCAGTCTCTGCTGATTGTGTAAAACACAGTTCCTGAGGGACTTACGTTCTGCCGTCTCTTAAGAAGGGTTTAAATGGTGCCCTAGCAGTCTCTTTTGATTGTGCAAAAAGACCATGGAGTCTGAAGCTCTGCAGTATCTTAAGAAAGGGGTTAAATGGTGCCCAAGCAGTCGCAGCTGATTGTGTAAAACACAGTTCCTGTGGGGCTTACGTTCTGCCGTCTCTTAAGAAGGGGTTAAATGGTGCCCTAGCAGTCTCTTTTGATTGTGCAAAAGACCATGTTGTCTGAAGCTCTGCAGTCTCTTAAGAAGAGGTTAAATGGTGCCCTAGCAGTCTCTGCTGAGTGTGTAAAATACAGTTCCTATGGCGTCTAAAGCTCTGCAGTCTCCAGAGAATGGGTTAAACTGTGCAATAGCAGTCTCTTTTGATTGTGCAAAAGACCATGGGGTCTGAAGCTCCGCAGTCTCTTAAGAAGAGGTTAAATGGTGCCCTAGCAGTCTCTGCTGATTGTGTAAAACACTGTTCCTGTGGGGCTTACGTTCTGCCGTCTCTTAAGAAGGGGTTAAATGGTGCCCTAGCAGTCTCTTTTGATTGTGCAAAAGACCATGGGGTCTGAAGCTCCGCAGTCTCCTAAGAAGAGGTTAAATGGTGCCCTAGCAGTCTCTGCTGATTGTGTAACATACAGTTCCTATGGCGTCTGAAGCTCTGCAGTCTCTAGAGAATGGGTGAAATTGTGCAATAGCAGTCTCTTTTGATTGTGCAAAAGACCATGGTGTCTGAAGCTCCGGAGTCTCTGGAAAATTGGGTAAATGGTGCCCTAGCAGTCTCTTTTGATTGTGCAAAAGACCATGGTGTCTGAAGTTTTGCAGTCTTTTAAGAAGAGGTTAAATGGTGCCCTAGCAGTCTCTGCTGACTGTGTAAAATACAGTTCCTATGGCGTCTTAAGCTCTGGAGTCTCTAGAGAATGGGTGAAATTGTGCAATAGCAGTCTCTTTTGATTGTGCAAAAGACCATGGTGTCTGAAGCTCCAGAGTATCTGGAAAATTGGGTAAATGGTGCCCTAGCAGTCTCTTTTGATTGTGCAAAAGACCATGGTGTCTGAAGTTCTGCAGTCTCTTAAGAAGAGGTTAAATGGTGCCCTAGCAGTCTCTGCTGATTGTGCAAAACACAGTTCCTGAGGGACTTACGTTCTGCCGTCTCTTAAGAAGGGTTTAAATGGTGCCCTAGCAGTCTCTTTTGATTGTGCAAAAAGACCATGTTGTCTGAAGCTCTGCAGTATCTTAAGAAGGGGTTAAATGGTGCCCTAGCAGTCTCTGCTGATTATGTAAAACACAGTTCCTGTGGGGCTTACGTTCTGCCGTCTCTTAAGAAGGGGTTAAATGGTGCCCTAGCAGTCTCTTTTGATTGTGCAAAAGACCATGGTGTCTGAAGCTCTGCAGTCTCTTAAGAACAGGTTAAATGGTGCCCTAGCAGTCTCTGCTGAGTGTGTAAATTACAGTTCCTATGGCGTCTAAAGCTCTGCAGTCTCCAGAGAATGGGTTAAACTGTGCAATAGCAGTCTCTTTTGATTGTGCAAAAGACCGTGGGGTCTGAAGCTCCGCAGTCTCTTAAGAAGAGGTTAAATGGTGCCCTAGCAGTCTCTGCTGATTGTGTAAAACACTGTTCCTATGGCGTCTAAAGCTCTGCAGTCTCCAGAGAATGGGTTAAACTGTGCAATAGCAGTCTCTTTTGATTGTGCAAAAGACCATGGGGTCTGAAGCTCCGCAGTCTCTTAAGAAGAGGTTAAATGGTGCCCTAGCAGTCTCTGCTGATTGTGTAAAACATTGTTCCTGTGGGGCTTACGTTCTGCTGTCTCTTAAGAAGGGGTTAAATGGTGCCCTAGCAGTCTCTGCTGATCGTGTAAAACACAGTTCCTGTGGGGCTTACGTTCTGCCGTCTCTTAAGAAGGGGATTCAATGGTGCCCTAGCAGTCTCTTTTGATTGTGTAAAAGACCATGGTGTCTGAAGCTCTGCAGTCTCTTAAGAAGAGGTTAAATGGTGCCCTAACAGTCTCTGCTGAGTGTGTAAAATACAGTTCCTATGGCGTCTGAAGCTCTGCAGTCTCCAGAGAATGGGTTAAACTGTGCAATAGCAGTCTCTTCTGACTGTGCAAAAGCCCATGGTGTCTGAAGCTCCGCAGTCTCTGGAGAATGGGGTAAATGGTGTCCTAGCAGTCTCTGCTGATTGTGTAAAATACAGTTCCTGTGGGGCTGACGTTCTGCCGTCTCTTAAGAAGGGGTTAAATGGTGCCCTAGCAGTCTCTGCTGATTGTGTAAAACACAGTTCCTGTGGGGCTTACGTTCTGCCGTCTCTTAAGAAGGGGTTAAATGGTGCCCTAGCAGTCTCTTTTGATTGTGCAAAAGACCATGGTGTCTGAAGCTCTGCAGTCTCTTAAGAAGAGGTTAAATGGTGCCCTAGCAGTCTCTGCTGATTGTGTAAAATACAGTTCCTATGGCGTCTTAAGCTCTGGAGTCTCTAGAGAATGGGTGAAATTGTGCAATAGCAGTCTCTTTTGATTGTGCAAAAGACCATGGTGTCTGAAGCTCCAGAGTCTCTGGAAAATTGGGTAAATGGTGCCCTAGCAGTCTCTTTTGATTGTGCAAAAGACCATGGTGTCTGAAGCTCTGCAGTCTCTTAAGAAGAGGTTAAATGGTGCCCTAGCAGTCTCTGCTGATTGTGTAAAACACAGTTCCTGAGGGACTTACGTTCTGCCGTCTCTTAAGAAGGGTTTAAATGGTGCCCTAGCAGTCTCTTTTGATTGTGCAAAAAGACCATGGTGTCTGAAGCTCTGCAGTATCTTAAGAAGGGGTTAAATGGTGCCCTAGCAGTCGCTGCTGATTGTGTAAAACACAGTTCCTGTGGGGCTTACGTTCTGCCGTCTCTTAAGAAGGGGTTAAATGGTGCCCTTGCAGTCTCTTTTGATTGTGCAAAAGACCATGGTGTCTGAAGCTCTGCAGTCTCTTAAGAAGAGGTTAAATGGTGCCGTAGCAGTCTCTGCTGAGTGTGTAAAATACAGTTCCTATGGCGTCTAAAGCTCTGCAGTCTCCAGAGAATGGGTTAAACTGTGCAATAGCATTGTCTTTTGATTGTGCAAAAGACCATGGGGTCTGAAGCTCCGCAGTCTCTTAAGAAGAGGTTAAATGATGCCCTAGCAGTCTCTGCTGATTGTGTAAAACACTGTTCCTGTGGGGCTTACGTTCTGCTGTCTCTTAAGAAGGGGTTAAATGGTGCCCTAGCAGTCTCTTTTGATTGTGCAAAAGACCATGGGGTCTGAAGCTCCGCAGTCTCTTAAGAAGAGGTTAAATGGTGCCCTAGCAGTCTCTGCTGATTGTGTAACATACAGTTCCTATGGCGTCTGAAGCTCTGCAGTCTCTAGAGAATGGGTGAAATTGTGCAATAGCAGTCTCTTTTGATTGTGCAAAAGACCATGGTGTCTGAAGCTCCGGAGTCTCTGGAAAATTGGGTAAATGGTGCCCTAGCAGTCTCTTTTGATTGTGCAAAAGACCATGGTGTCTGGAGTTTTGCAGTCTCTTAAGAAGAGGTTAAATGGTGCCCTAGCAGTCTCTGCTGATTGTGTAAAATACAGTTCCTATGGCGTCTTAAGCTCTGGAGTCTCTAGAGAATGGGTGAAATTGTGCAATTGCAGTCTCTTTTGATTGTGCAAAAGACCATGGTGTCTGAAGCTCCAGAGTATCTGGAAAATTGGGTAAATGGTGCCCTAGCAGTCTCTTTTGATTGTGCAAAAGACCATGGTGTCTGAAGTTCTGCAGTCTCTTAAGAAGAGGTTAAATGGTGCCCTAGCAGTCTCTGCTGATTGTGCAAAACACAGTTCCTGAGGGACTTACGTTCTGCCGTCTCTTAAGAAGGGTTTAAATGGTGCCCTAGCAGTCTCTTTTGATTGTGCAAAAAGACCATGTTGTCTGAAGCTCTGCAGTATCTTAAGAAGGGGTTAAATGGTGCCTTAGCAGTCTCTGCTGATTATGTAAAACACAGTTCCTGTGGGGCTTACGTTCTGCCGTCTCTTAAGAAGGGGTTAAATGGTGCCCTAGCAGTCTCTTTTGATTGTGCAAAAGACCATGGTGTCTGAAGCTCTGCAGTCTCTTAAGAAGAGGTTAAATGGTGCCCTAGCAGTCTCTGCTGAGTGTGTAAATCACAGTTCCTATGGCGTCTAAAGCTCTGCAGTCTCCAGAGAATGGGTTAAACTGTGCAATAGCAGTCTCTTTTGATTGTGCAAAAGACCGTGGGGTCTGAAGCTCCGCAGTCTCTTAAGAAGAGGTTAAATGGTGCCCTAGCAGTCTCTGCTGATTGTGTAAAACACTGTTCCTATGGCGTCTAAAGCTCTGCAGTCTCCAGAGAATGGGTTAAACTGTGCAATAGCAGTCTCTTTTGATTGTGCAAAAGACCATGGGGTCTGAAGCTCCGCAGTCTCTTAAGAAGAGGTTAAATGGTGCCCTAGCAGTCTCTGCTGATTGTGTAAAACATTGTTCCTGTGGGGCTTACGTTCTGCCGTCTCTTAAGAAGGGGTTAAATGGTGCCCTAGCAGTCTCTTTTGATTGTGCAAAAGACCATGGTGTCTGAAGCTCTGTAGTCTCTTAAGAAGAGGTTAAATGGTGCCGTAGCAGTCTCTGCTGAGTGTGTAAAATACAGTTCCTATGGCATCTAAAGCTCTGCAGTCTCCAGAGAATGGGTTAAACTGTGCAATAGCAGTCTCTTTTGATTGTGCAAAAGACGATGGGGTCTGAAGCTCCGCAGTCTCTTAAGAAGAGGTTAAATGGTTCCCTAGCAGTCTCTGCTGATTGTGTAAAATACAGTTCCTATGGCGTCTGAAGCTCTGCAGTCTCTAGAGAATGGGTGAAATTGTGCAATAGCAGTCTCTTTTGATTGTGCAAAAGACCATGGTGTCTGAAGCTCCGGAGTCTCTGGAAAATTGGGTAAATGGTGCCCTAGCAGTCTCTTTTGATTGTGCAAAAGACCATGGTGTCTGAAGTTTTGCAGTCTCTTAAGAAGACGTTAAATGGTGCCCTAGCAGTCTCTGCTGATTGTGTAAAATATAGTTCCTATGGCGTCTTAAGCTCTGGAGTCTCTAGAGAATGGGTGAAATTGTGCAATAGCAGTCTCTTTTGATTGTGCAAAAGACCATGGTGTCTGAAGCTCCAGAGTCTCTGGAAAATTGGGTAAATGGTGCCCTAGCAGTCTCTTTTGATTGTGCAAAAGACCATGGTGTCTGAAGTTCTGCAGTCTCTTAAGAAGAGGTTAAATGGTGCCCTAGCAGTCTTTGCTGATTGTGTAAAACACAGTTCCTGAGGGACTTACGTTCTGCTGTCTCTTAAGAAGGGTTTAAATGGTGCCCTAGCAGTCTCTTTTGATTGTGCAAAAAGACCATGGTGTCTGAAGCTCTACAGTATCTTAAGAAGGGGTTAAATGGTGCCCTAGCAGTCTCTGCTGATTGTGTAAAACACAGTTCCTGTGGGGCTTACGTTCTGCCGTCTCTTAAGAAGGGGTTAAATGGTGCCCTAGCAGTCTCTTTTGATTGTGCAAAAGACCATGGTGTCTGAAGCTCTGCAGTCTCTTAAGAAGAGGTTAAATGGTGCCCTAGCAGTCTCTGCTGAGTGTGTAAAATACAGTTCCTATGGCGTCTAAAGCTCTGCAGTCTCCAGAGAATGGGTTAAACTGTGCAATAGCAGTCTCTTTTGATTGTGCAAAAGACGATGGGGTCTGAAGCTCCGCAGTCTCTTAAGAAGAGGTTAAATGGTGCCCTAGCAGTCTCTGCTGATTGTGTAAAACACTGTTCCTGTGGGGCTTACCTTCTGCCGTCTCTTAAGAAGGGGTTAAATGGTGACCTAGCAGTCTCTTTTGATTGTGCAAAAGACCATGGGGTCTGAAGCTCCGCAGTCTCTTAAGAAGAGGTTAAATGGTGCCCTAGCAGTCTCTGCTGATTGTGTAAAATACAGTTCCTATGGCGTCTGAAGCTCTGCAGTCTCTAGAGAATGGGTGAAATTGTGCAATAGCAGTCTCTTTTGATTGTGCAAAAGACCATGGTGTCTGAAGCTCCGGAGTCTCTGGAAAATTGGGTAAATGGTGCCCTAGCAGTCTCTTTTGATTGTGCAAAAGACCATGGTGTCTGAAGTTTTGCAGTCTCTTAAGAAGAGGTTAAATGGTGCCCTAGCAGTCTCTGCTGATTGTGTAAAATACAGTTCCTATGGCGTCTTAAGCTCTGGAGTCTCTAGAGAATGGGTGAAATTGTGCAATAGCAGTCTCTTTTGATTGTGCAAAAGACCATGGTGTCTGAAGCTCCAGAGTCTCTGGAAAATTGGGTAAATGGTGCCCTAGCAGTCTCTTTTGATTGTGCAAAAGACCATGGTGTCTGAAGTTCTGCAGTCTCTTAAGAAGAGGTTAAATGGTGCCCTAGCAGTCTCTGCTGATTGTGTAAAACACAGTTCCTGAGGGACTTACGTTCTGCCGTCTCTTAAGAAGGGTTTAAATGGTGCCCTAGCAGTCTCTTTTGATTGTGCAAAAAGACCATGGTGTCTGAAGCTCTGCAGTATCTTAAGAAGGGGTTAAATGGTGCCCTAGCAGTCGCTGCTGATTGTGTAAAACACAGTTCCTGTGGGGCTTACGTTCTGCCGTCTCTTAAGAAGGGGTTAAATGGTGCCCTAGCAGTCTCTTTTGATTGTGCAAAAGACCATGTTGTCTGAAGCTCTGCAGTCTCTTAAGAAGAGGTTAAATGGTGCCCTAGCAGTCTCTGCTGAGTGTGTAAAATACAGTTCCTATGGCGTCTAAAGCTCTGCAGTCTCCAGAGAATGGGTTAAACTGTGCAATAGCAGTCTCTTTTGATTGTGCAAAAGACCATGGGGTCTGAAGCTCCGCAGTCTCTTAAGAAGAGGTTAAATGGTGCCCTAGCACTCTCTGCTGATTGTGTAAAACACTGTTCCTGTGGGGCTTACGTTCTGCCGTCTCTTAAGAAGGGGTTAAATGGTGCCCTAGCAGTCTCTTTTGATTGTGCAAAAGACCATGGGGTCTGAAGCTCCGCAGTCTCTTAAGAAGAGGTTAAATGGTGTCCTAGCAGTCTCTGCTGATTGTGTAAAATACAGTTCCTATGGCGTCTGAAGCTCTGCAGTCTCTAGAGAATGGGTGAAATTGTGCAATAGCAGTCTCTTTTGATTGTGCAAAAGACCATGGTGTCTGAAGCTCCGGAGTCTCTGGAAAATTGGGTAAATGGTGCCCTAGCAGTCTCTTTTGATTGTGCAAAAGACCATGGTGTCTGAAGTTTTGCAGTCTCTTAAGAAGAGGTTAAATGGTGCCCTAGCAGTCTCTGCTGATTGTGTAAAACACAGTTCCTGAGGGACTTACGTTCTGCCGTCTCTTAAGAAGGGTTTAAATGGTGCCCTAGCAGTCTCTTTTGATTGTGCAAAAAGACCATGGTGTCTGAAGCTCTGCAGTATCTTAAGAAGGGGTTAAATGGTGCCCTAGCAGTCTCTGCTGATTGTGTAAAACACAGTTCCTGTGGGGCTTATGTTCTGCCGTCTCTTAAGAAGGGGTTAAATGGTGCCCTAGCAGTCTCTTTTGATTGTGCAAAAGACCATGGTGTCTGAAGCTCTGCAGTCTCTTAAGAAGAGGTTAAATGGTGCCCTAGCAGTCTCTGCTGAGTGTGTAAAATACAGTTCCTATGGCGTCTAAAGCTCTGCAGTCTCCAGAGAATGGGTTAAACTTTGCAATAGCAGTGTCTTTTGATTGTGCAAAAGACCATGGGGTCTGAAGCTCTGCAGTCTCTTAAGAAGAGGTTAAATGGTGCCCTAGCAGTCTCTGCTGATTGTGTAAAACACTGTTCCTGTGGGGCTTACGTTCTGCCGTCTCTTAAGAAGGGGTTAAATGGTGCCCTAGCAGTCTCTTTTGATTGTGCAAAAGACCATGGGGTCTGAAGCTCCGCAGTCTCTTAAGAAGAGGTTAAATGGTGCCCTAGCAGTCTCTGCTGATTGTGTAACATACAGTTCCTATGGCGTCTGAAGCTCTGCAGTCTCTAGAGAATGGGTGAAATTGTGCAATAGCAGTCTCTTTTGATTGTGCAAAAGACCATGGTGTCTGAAGCTCCGGAGTCTCTGGAAAATTGGGTAAATGGTGCCCTAGCAGTCTCTTTTGATTGTGCAAAAGACCATGGTGTCTGAAGTTTTGCAGTCTCTTAAGAAGAGGTTAAATGGTGCCCTAGCAGTCTCTGCTGATTGTGTAAAATACAGTTCCTATGGCGTCTTAAGCTCTGGAGTCTCTAGAGAATGGGTGAAATTGTGCAATAGCAGTCTCTTTTGATTGTGCAAAAGACCATGGTGTCTGAAGCTCCAGAGTCTCTGGAAAATTGGGTAAATGGTGCCCTAGCACTCTCTTTTGATTGTGCAAAAGACCATGGTGTCTGAAGTTCTGCAGTCTCTTAAGAAGAGGTTAAATGGTGCCCTAGCAGTCTCTGCTGATTGTGTAAAACACAGTTCCTGAGGGACTTACGTTCTGCCGTCTCTTAAGAAAGGTTTAAATGGTGCCCTAGCAGTCTCTTTTGATTGTGCAAAAAGACCATGGTGTCTGAAGCTCTGCAGTATCTTAAGAAGGGGTTAAATGGTGCACTAGCAGTCTCTGCTGATTGTGTAAAACACAGTTCCTGTGGGGCTTACGTTCTGCCGTCTCTTAAGAAGGGGTTAAATGGTGCCCTAGCAGTCTCTTTTGATTGTGCAAAAGACCATGGTGTCTGAAGCTCTGCAGTCTCTTAAGAAGAGGTTAAATGGTGCCCTAGCAGTCTCTGCTGATTGTGTAAAATACAGTTCCTATGGCGTCTTAAGCTCTGGAGTCTCTAGAGAATGGGTGAAATTGTGCAATAGCAGTCTCTTTTGATTGTGCAAAAGACCATGGTGTCTGAAGCTCCAGAGTCTCTGGAAAATTGGGTAAATGGTGCCCTAGCAGTCTCTTTTGATTGTGCAAAAGACCATGGTGTCTGAAGCTCTGCAGTCTCTTAAGAAGAGGTTAAATGGTGCCCTAGCAGTCTCTGCTGATTGTGTAAAACACAGTTCCTGAGGGACTTACGTTCTGCCGTCTCTTAAGAAGGGTTTAAATGGTGCCCTAGCAGTCTATTTTGATTGTGCAAAAGACCATGGTGTCTGAAGCTCTGCAGTATCTTAAGAAGGGGTTAAATGGTGCCCTAGCAGTCTCTGCTGATTGTGTAAAACACAGTTCCTGTGGGGCTTACGTTCTGCCGTCTCTTAAGAAGGGGTTCAATGGTGCCCTAGCAGTCTCTTTTGATTGTGCAAAAGACCATGGTGTCTGAAGCTCTGCAGTCTCTTAAGAAGAGGTTAAATGGTGCCCTAACAGTCTCTGCTGAGTGTGTAAAATACAGTTCCTATGGCGTCTGAAGCTCTGCAGTCTCCAGAGAATGGGTTAAACTGTGCAATAGCAGTCTCTTTTGACTGTGCAAAAGCCCATGGTGTCTGAAGCTCCGCAGTCTCTGGAGAATGGGGTAAATGGTGTCCTAGCAGTCTCTGCTGATTGTGTAAAATACAGTTCCTGTGGGGCTGACGTTCTGCCGTCTCTTAAGAAGGGGTTAAATGGTGCCCTAGCAGTCTCTGCTGATTGTGTAAAACACAGTTCCTGTGGGGCTTACGTTCTGCCGTCTCTTAAGAAGGGGTTAAATGGTGCCCTAGCAGTCTCTTTTGATTGTGCAAAAGACCATGGTGTCTGAAGCTCTGCAGTCTCTTAAGAAGAGGTTAAATGGTGCCCTAGCAGTCTCTGCTGATTGTGTAAAATACAGTTCCTATGGCGTCTTAAGCTCTGGAGTCTCTAGAGAATGGGTGAAATTGTGCAATAGCAGTCTCTTTTGATTGTGCAAAAGACCATGGTGTCTGAAGCTCCAGAGTCTCTGGAAAATTGGGTAAATGGTGCCCTAGCAGTCTCTTTTGATTGTGCAAAAGACCATGGTGTCTGAAGCTCTGCAGTCTCTTAAGAAGAGGTTAAATGGTGCCCTAGCAGTCTCTGCTGATTGTGTAAAACACAGTTCCTGAGGGACTTACGTTCTGCCGTCTCTTAAGAAGGGTTTAAATGGTGCCCTAGCAGTCTCTTTTGATTGTGAAAAAGACCATGGTGTCTGAAGCTCTGCAGTATCTTAAGAAGGGGTTAAATGGTGCCCTAGCAGTCTCTGCTGATTGTGTAAAACACAGTTCCTGTGGGGCTTACGTTCTGCCATCTCTTAAGAAGGGGTTCAATGGTGCCCTAGCAGTCTCTTTTGATTGTGCAAAAGACCATGGTGTCTGAAGCTCTGCAGTCTCTTAAGAAGAGGTTAAATGGTGCCCTAGCAGTCTCTGCTGAGTGTGTAAAATACAGTTCCTATGGCGTCTAAAGCTCTGCAGTCTCCAGAGAATGGGTTAAACTGTGCAATAGCAGTGTCTTTTGATTGTGCAAAAGACCATGGGGTCTGAAGCTCTGGAAGTCTCTTAAGAAGAGGTTAAATGGTGCCCTAGCAGTCTCTGCTGATTGTGTAAAACACTGTTCCTGTGGGGCTTAGGTTCTGCCGTCTCTTAAGAGGTGGTTAAATGGTGCCCTAGCAGTCTCTTTTGATTGTGCAAAAGACCATGGGGTCTGAAGCTCCGCAGTCTCTTAAGAAGAGGTTAAATGGTGCCCTAGCAGTCTCTGCTGATTGTGTAAAATACAGTTCCTATGGCGTCTGAAGCTCTGCAGTCTCTAGAGAATGGGTGAAATTGTGCAATAGCAGTCTCTTTTGATTGTGCAAAAGACCATAGTGTCTGAAGCTCCGGAGTCTCTGGAAAATTGGGTAAATGGTGCCCTAGCAGTCTCTTTTGATTGTGCAAAAGACCATGGTGTCTGAAGTTTTGCAGTCTCTTAAGAAGAGGTTAAATGGTGCCCTAGCAGTCTCTGCTGATTGTGTAAAATACAGTTCCTATGGCGTCTTAAGCTCTGGAGTCTCTAGAGAATGGGTGAAATTGTGCAATAGCAGTCTCTTTTGATTGTGCAAAAGACCATGGTGTCTGAAGCTCCAGAGTCTCTGGAAAATTGGGTAAATGGTGCCCTAGCACTCTCTTTTGATTGTGCAAAAGACCATGGTGTCTGAAGTTCTGCAGTCTCTTAAGAAGAGGTTAAATGGTGCCCTAGCAGTCTCTGCTGATTGTGTAAAACACAGTTCCTGAGGGACTTACGTTCTGCCGTCTCTTAAGAAAGGTTTAAATGGTGCCCTAGCAGTCTCTTTTGATTGTGCAAAAAGACCATGGTGTCTGAAGCTCTGCAGTATCTTAAGAAGGGGTTAAATGGTGCACTAGCAGTCTCTGCTGATTGTGTAAAACACAGTTCCTGTGGGGCTTACGTTCTGCCGTCTCTTAAGAAGGGGTTAAATGGTGCCCTAGCAGTCTCTTTTGATTGTGCAAAAGACCATGGTGTCTGAAGCTCTGCAGTCTCTTAAGAAGAGGTTAAATGGTGCCCTAGCAGTCTCTGCTGAGTGTGTAAATTACAGTTCCTATGGCGTCTAAAGCTCTGCAGTCTCCAGAGAATGGGTTAAACTGTGCAATAGCAGTCTCTTTTGATTGTGCAAAAGACCATGGGGTCTGAAGCTCCGCAGTCTCTTAAGAAGAGGTTAAATGGTGCCCTAGCAGTCTCTGCTGATTGTGTAAAACACTGTTCCTATGGCGTCTAAAGCTCTGCAGTCTCCAGAGAATGGGTTAAACTGTGCAATAGCAGTCTCTTTTGATTGTGCAAAAGACCATGGGGTCTGAAGCTCCGCAGTCTCTTAAGAAGAGGTTAAATGGTGCCCTAGCAGTCTCTGCTGATTGTGTAAAACACTGTTCCTGTGGGGCTTACGTTCTGCCGTCTCTTAAGAAGGGGTTAAATGGTGCCCTAGCAGTCTCTTTTGATTGTGCAAAAGACCATGGTGTCTGAAGCTCTGCAGCCTCTTAAGAAGAGGTTAAATGGTGCCCTAGCAGTCTCTGCTGAATGTGTAAAATACAGTTCCTATGGCGTCTAAAGCTCTGCAGTCTCCAGAGAATGGGTTAAACTGTTCAATAGCAGTCTCTTCTGACTGTGCAAAAGACCATGGTGTCTGAAGCTCCGCAGTCTCTGGAGAATGGGGTAAATGGTGTCCTAGCAGTCTCTGCTGATTGTGTAAAATACAGTTCCTGTGGGGCTGACGTTCTGCCGTCTCTTAAGAAGGGGTTAAATGGTGCCCTAGCAGTCTCTGCTGATTGTGTAAAACACAGTTCCTGTGGGGTTTACGTTCTGCCGTCTCTTAAGAAGGGGTTAAATGGTGCCCTAGCAGTCTCTGCTGACTGTGTAAATCACAGTTCCTGTGGGGCTTACGTTCTGCCGTCTCTTAAGAAGGGGTTAAATAGTGCCCTAGCAGTCTCTTTTGATTGTGCAAAAGACCATGGTGTCTGAAGCTCTGCAGTCTCTTAAGAAGAGGTTAAATGGTGCCCTAGCAGTCTCTGCTGATTGTGTAAAATACAGTTCCTATGGCGTCTGAAGCTCTGCAGTCTCTAGAGAATGGGTGAAATTGTGCAATAGCAGTCTCTTTTGATTGTGCAAAAGACCATGGTGTCTGAAGCTCCGGAGTCTCTGGAAAATTGGGTAAATGGTGCCCTAGCAGTCTCTTTTGATTGTGCAAAAGACCATGGTGTCTGAAGCTCTGCAGTCTCTTAAGAAGAGGTTAAATGGTGCCCTAGCAGTCTCTGCTGATTGTGTAAAACACAGTTCCTGTGGGACTTACGTTCTGCCGTCTCTTAAGAAGGGGTTAAATGGTGCCCTAGCAGTCTCTGCTGATTGTGTAAAACACAGTTCCTGTGGGGCTTACGTTCTGCCGTCTCTTAAGAAGGGGTTAAATGGTACCCAAGCAGTCTCTTTTGATTGTGCAAAAGACCAAGATGTCTGAACCTCTGCAGTCTCTTAAGAAGAGCTTAAATGGTGCCCTAGCAGTCTCTGCTAATTGTGTAAAACACAGTTCCTGTGGGGCTTACGTTCTGCCGTCTCTTAAGAAGGGGTTCAATGGTGCCCTAGCAGTGTCTTTTGATTGTGTAAAAGACCATGGTGTCTGAAGCTCTGCAGTCTCTTAAGAAGAGGTTAAATGGTGCCCTAACAGTCTCTGCTGAGTGTGTAAAATACAGTTCCTATGGCGTCTGAAGCTCTGCAGTCTCCAGAGAATGGGTTAAACTGTGCAATAGCAGTCTCTTCTGACTGTGCAAAAGCCCATGGTGTCTGAAGCTCCGCAGTCTCTGGAGAATGGGGTAAATGGTGTCCTAGCAGTCTCTGCTGATTGTGTAAAATACAGTTCCTGTGGGGGGCTGACGTTCTGCCGTCTCTTAAGAAGGGATTAAATGGTGCCCTAGCAGTCTCTGCTGATTGTGTAAAACACAGTTCCTGTGGGGCTTACGTTCTGCCGTCTCTTAAGAAGGGGTTAAATGGTGCCCTAGCAGTCTCTTTTGATTGTGCAAAAGACCATGGTGTCTGAAGCTCTGCAGTCTCTTAAGAAGAGGTTAAATGGTGCCCTAGCAGTCTCTGCTGATTGTGTAAAATACAGTTCCTATGGCGTCTTAAGCTCTGGAGTCTCTAGAGAATGGGTGAAATTGTGCAATAGCAGTCTCTTTTGATTGTGCAAAAGACCATGGTGTCTGAAGCTCCAGAGTCTCTGGAAAATTGGGTAAATGGTACCCTAGCAGTCTCTTTTGATTGTGCAAAAGACCATGGTGTCTGAAGCTCTGCAGTCTCTTAAGAAGAGGTTAAATGGTGCCCTAGCAGTCTCTGCTGATTGTGTAAAACACAGTTCCTGAGGGACTTACGTTCTGCCGTCTCTTAAGAAGGGTTTAAATGGTGCCCTAGCAGTCTCTTTTGATTGTGCAAAAAGACCATGGTGTCTGAAGCTCTGCAGTATCTTAAGAAGGGGTTAAATGGTGCCCTAGCAGTCTCTGCTGATTGTGTAAAACACAGTTCCTGTGGGGCTTACGTTCTGCCGTCTCTTAAGAAGGGGTTAAATGGTGCCCTAGCAGTCTCTTTTGATTGTGCAAAAGACCATGGTGTCTGAAGCTCTGCAGTCTCTTAAGAAGAGGTTAAATGGTGCCCTAGCAGTCTCTGCTGAGTGTGTAAAATACAGTTCCTATGGCGTCTAAAGCTCTGCAGTCTCCAGAGAATGGGTTAAACTGTGCAATAGCAGTGTCTTTTGATTGTGCAAAAGACCATGGGGTCTGAAGCTCTGCAGTCTCTTAAGAAGAGGTTAAATGGTGCCCTAGCAGTCTCTGCTGATTGTGTAAAACACTGTTCCTGTGGGGCTTACGTTCTGCCGTCTCTTAAGAAGGGGTTAAATGGTGCCCTAGCAGTCTCTTTTGATTGTGCAAAAGACCATGGGGTCTGAAGCTCCGCAGTCTCTTAAGAAGAGGTTAAATGGTGCCCTAGCAGTCTCTGCTGATTGTGTAACATACAGTTCCTATGGCGTCTGAAGCTCTGCAGTCTCTAGAGAATGGGTGAAATTGTGCAATAGCAGTCTCTTTTGATTGTGCAAAAGACCATGGTGTCTGAAGCTCCGGAGTCTCTGGAAAATTGGGTAAATGGTGCCCTAGCAGTCTCTTTTGATTGTGCAAAAGACCATGGTGTCTGAAGTTTTGCAGTCTCTTAAGAAGAGGTTAAATGGTGCCCTAGCAGTCTCTGCTGATTGTGTAAAATACAGTTCCTATGGCGTCTTAAGCTCTGGAGTCTCTAGAGAATGGGTGAAATTGTGCAATAGCAGTCTCTTTTGATTGTGCAAAAGACCATGGTGTCTGAAGCTCCAGAGTCTCTGGAAAATTGGGTAAATGGTGCCCTAGCACTCTCTTTTGATTGTGCAAAAGACCATGGTGTCTGAAGTTCTGCAGTCTCTTAAGAAGAGGTTAAATGGTGCCCTAGCAGTCTCTGCTGATTGTGTAAAACACAGTTCCTGAGGGACTTACGTTCTGCCGTCTCTTAAGAAAGGTTTAAATGGTGCCCTAGCAGTCTCTTTTGATTGTGCAAAAAGACCGTGGTGTCTGAAGCTCTGCAGTATCTTAAGAAGGGGTTAAATGGTGCACTAGCAGTCTCTGCTGATTGTGTAAAACACAGTTCCTGTGGGGCTTACGTTCTGCCGTCTCTTAAGAAGGGGTTAAATGGTGCCCTAGCAGTCTCTTTTGATTGTGCAAAAGACCATGGTGTCTGAAGCTCTGCAGTCTCTTAAGAAGAGGTTAAATGGTGCCCTAGCAGTCTCTGCTGATTGTGTAAAATACAGTTCCTATGGCGTCTTAAGCTCTGGAGTCTCTAGAGAATGGGTGAAATTGTGCAATAGCAGTCTCTTTTGATTGTGCAAAAGACCATGGTGTCTGAAGCTCCAGAGTCTCTGGAAAATTGGGTAAATGGTGCCCTAGCAGTCTCTTTTGATTGTGCAAAAGACCATGGTGTCTGAAGCTCTGCAGTCTCTTAAGAAGAGGTTAAATGGTGCCCTAGCAGTCTCTGCTGATTGTGTAAAACACAGTTCCTGAGGGACTTACGTTCTGCCGTCTCTTAAGAAGGGTTTAAATGGTGCCCTAGCAGTCTCTTTTGATTGTGCAAAAAGACCATGGTGTCTGAAGCTCTGCAGTATCTTAAGAAGGGGTTAAATGGTGCCCTAGCAGTCTCTGCTGATTGTGTAAAACACAGTTCCTGTGGGGCTTACGTTCTGCCGTCTCTTAAGAAGGGGTTAAATGGTGCCCTAGCAGTCTCTTTTGATTGTGCAAAAGACCATGGTGTCTGAAGCTCTGCAGTCTCTTAAGAAGAGGTTAAATGGTGCCGTAGCAGTCTCTGCTGAGTGTGTAAAATACAGGTCCTATGGCGTCTAAAGCTCTGCAGTCTCCAGAGAATGGGTTAAACTGTGCAATAGCAGTGTCTTTTGATTGTGCAAAAGACCATGGGGTCTGAAGCTCCGCAGTCTCTTAAGAAGAGGTTAAATGGTGCCCTAGCAGTCTCTGCTGATTGTGTAAAACACTGTTCCTGTGGGGCTTACGTTCTGCCGTCTCTTAAGAAGGGGTTAAATGGTGCCCTAGCAGTCTCTTTTGATTGTGCAAAAGACCATGGGGTCTGAAGCTCCGCAGTCTCTTAAGAAGAGGTTAAATGGTGCCCTAGCAGTCTCTGCTGATTGTGTAACATACAGTTCCTATGGCGTCTGAAGCTCTGCAGTCTCTAGAGAATGGGTGAAATTGTGCAATAGCAGTCTCTTTTGATTGTGCAAAAGACCATGGTGTCTGAAGCTCCGGAGTCTCTGGAAAATTGGGTAAATGGTGCCCTAGCAGTCTCTTTTGATTGTGCAAAAGACCATGGTGTCTGGAGTTTTGCAGTCTCTTAAGAAGAGGTTAAATGGTGCCCTAGCAGTCTCTGCTGATTGTGTAAAATACAGTTCCTATGGCGTCTTAAGCTCTGGAGTCTCTAGAGAATGGGTGAAATTGTGCAATAGCAGTCTCTTTTGATTGTGCAAAAGACCATGGTGTCTGAAGCTCCAGAGTATCTGGAAAATTGGGTAAATGGTGCCCTAGCAGTCTCTTTTGATTGTGCAAAAGACCATGGTGTCTGAAGTTCTGCAGTCTCTTAAGAAGAGGTTAAATGGTGCCCTAGCAGTCTCTGCTGATTGTGCAAAACACAGTTCCTGAGGGACTTACGTTCTGCCATCTCTTAAGAAGAGTTTAAATGGTGCCCTAGCAGTCTCTTTTGATTGTGCAAAAAGACCATGTTGTCTGAAGCTCTGAAGTATCTTAAGAAGGGGTTAAATGGTGCCCTAGCAGTCTCTGCTGATTATGTAAAACACAGTTCCTGTGGGGCTTACGTTCTGCCGTCTCTTAAGAAGGGGTTAAATGGTGCCCTAGCAGTCTCTTTTGATTGTGCAAAAGACCATGGTGTCTGAAGCTCTGCAGTCTCTTAAGAAGAGGTTAAATGGTGCCCTAGCAGTCTATGCTGAGTGTGTAAATTACAGTTCCTATGGCGTCTAAAGCTCTGCAGTCTCCAGAGAATGGGTTAAACTGTGCAATAGCAGTCTCTTTTGAAATTGCAAAAGACCGTGGGGTCTGAAGCTCCGCAGTCTCTTAAGAAGAGGTTAAATGGTGCCCTAGCAGTCTCTGCTGATTGTGTAAAACACTGTTCCTATGGCGTCTAAAGCTCTGCAGTCTCCAGAGAATGGGTTAAACTGTGCAATAGCAGTCTCTTTTGATTGTGCAAAAGACCATGGGGTCTGAAGCTCCGCAGTCTCTTAAGAAGAGGTTAAATGGTGCCCTAGCAGTCTCTGCTGATTGTGTAAAACATTGTTCCTGTGGGGCTTACATTCTGCCGTCTCTTAAGAAGGGGTTAAATGGTGCCCTAGCAGTCTCTTTTGATTGTGCAAAAGACCATGGTGTCTGAAGCTCTGCAGTCTCTTAAGAAGAGGTTAAATGGTGCCGTAGCAGTCTCTGCTGAGTGTGTAAAATACAGTTCCTATGGCATCTAAAGCTCTGCAGTCTCCAGAGAATGGGTTAAACTGTGCAATAGCAGTCTCTTTTGATTGTGCAAAAGACGATGGGGTCTGAAGCTCCGCAGTCTCTTAAGAAGAGGTTAAATGGTTCCCTAGCAGTCTCTGCTGATTGTGTAAAATACAGTTCCTATGGCGTCTGAAGCTCTGCAGTCTCTAGAGAATGGGTGAAATTGTGCAATAGCAGTCTCTTTTGATTGTGCAAAAGACCATGGTGTCTGAAGCTCCGGAGTCTCTGGAAAATTGGGTAAATGGTGCCCTAGCAGTCTCTTTTGATTGTGCAAAAGACCATGGTGTCTGAAGTTTTGCAGTCTCTTAAGAAGACGTTAAATGGTGCCCTAGCAGTCTCTGCTGATTGTGTAAAATATAGTTCCTATGGCGTCTTAAGCTCTGGAGTCTCTAGAGAATGGGTGAAATTGTGCAATAGCAGTCTCTTTTGATTGTGCAAAAGACCATGGTGTCTGAAGCTCCAGAGTCTCTGGAAAATTGGGTAAATGGTGCCCTAGCAGTCTCTTTTGATTGTGCAAAAGACCATGGTGTCTGAAGTTCTGCAGTCTCTTAAGAAGAGGTTAAATGGTGCCCTAGCAGTCTTTGCTGATTGTGTAAAACACAGTTCCTGAGGGACTTACGTTCTGCTGTCTCTTAAGAAGGGTTTAAATGGTGCCCTAGCAGTCTCTTTTGATTGTGCAAAAAGACCATGGTGTCTGAAGCTCTACAGTATCTTAAGAAGGGGTTAAATGGTGCCCTAGCAGTCTCTGCTGATTGTGTAAAACACAGTTCCTGTGGGGCTTACGTTCTGCCGTCTCTTAAGAAGGGGTTAAATGGTGCCCTGGCAGTCTCTTTTGATTGTGCAAAAGACCATGGTGTCTGAAGCTCTGCAGTCTCTTAAGAAGAGGTTAAATGGTGCCCTAGCAGTCTCTGCTGAGTGTGTAAAATACAGTTCCTATGGCGTCTAAAGCTCTGCAGTCTCCAGAGAATGGGTTAAACTGTGCAATAGCAGTCTCTTTTGATTGTGCAAAAGACGATGGGGTCTGAAGCTCCGCAGTCTCTTAAGAAGAGGTTAAATGGTGCCCTAGCAGTCTCTGCTGATTGTGTAAAACACTGTTCCTGTGGGGCTTACCTTCTGCCGTCTCTTAAGAAGGGGTTAAATGGTGCCCTAGCAGTCTCTTTTGATTGTGCAAAAGACCATGGGGTCTGAAACTCCGCAGTCTCTTAAGAAGAGGTTAAATGGTGCCCTAGCAGTCTCTGCTGATTGTGTAAAATACAGTTCCTATGGCGTCTGAAGCTCTGCAGTCTCTAGAGAATGGGTGAAATTGTGCAATAGCAGTCTCTTTTGATTGTGCAAAAGACCATGGTGTCTGAAGCTCCGGAGTCTCTGGAAAATTGGGTAAATGGTGCCCTAGCAGTCTCTTTTGATTGTGCAAAAGACCATGGTGTCTGAAGTTTTGCAGTCTCTTAAGAAGAGGTTAAATGGTGCCCTAGCAGTCTCTGCTGATTGTGTAAAATACAGTTCCTATGGCGTCTTAAGCTCTGGAGTCTCTAGAGAATGGGTGAAATTGTGCAATAGCAGTCTCTTTTGATTGTGCAAAAGACCATGGTGTCTGAAGCTCCAGAGTCTCTGGAAAATTGGGTAAATGGTGCCCTAGCAGTCTCTTTTGATTGTGCAAAAGACCATGGTGTCTGAAGTTCTGCAGTCTCTTAAGAAGAGGTTAAATGGTGCCCTAGCAGTCTCTGCTGATTGTGTAAAACACAGTTCCTGAGGGACTTACGTTCTGCCGTCTCTTAAGAAGGGTTTAAATGGTGCCCTAGCAGTCTCTTTTGATTGTGCAAAAAGACCATGGAGTCTGAAGCTCTGCAGTATCTTAAGAAAGGGGTTAAATGGTGCCCAAGCAGTCGCAGCTGATTGTGTAAAACACAGTTCCTGTGGGGCTTACGTTCTGCCGTCTCTTAAGAAGGGGTTAAATGGTGCCCTAGCAGTCTCTTTTGATTGTGCAAAAGACCATGTTGTCTGAAGCTCTGCAGTCTCTTAAGAAGAGGTTAAATGGTGCCCTAGCAGTCTCTGCTGAGTGTGTAAAATACAGTTCCTATGGCGTCTAAAGCTCTGCAGTCTCCAGAGAATGGGTTAAACTGTGCAATAGCAGTCTCTTTTGATTGTGCAAAAGACCATGGGGTCTGAAGCTCCGCAGTCTCTTAAGAAGAGGTTAAATGGTGCCCTAGCAGTCTCTGCTGATTGTGTAAAACACTGTTCCTGTGGGGCTTACGTTCTGCCGTCTCTTAAGAAGGGGTTAAATGGTGCCCTAGCAGTCTCTTTTGATTGTGCAAAAGACCATGGGGTCTGAAGCTCCGCAGTCTCTTAAGAAGAGGTTAAATGGTGCCCTAGCAGTCTCTGCTGATTGTGTAACATACAGTTCCTATGGCGTCTGAAGCTCTGCAGTCTCTAGAGAATGGGTGAAATTGTGCAATAGCAGTCTCTTTTGATTGTGCAAAAGACCATGGTGTCTGAAGCTCCGGAGTCTCTGGAAAATTGGGTAAATGGTGCCCTAGCAGTCTCTTTTGATTGTGCAAAAGACCATGGTGTCTGAAGTTTTGCAGTCTCTTAAGAAGAGGTTAAATGGTGCCCTAGCAGTCTCTGCTGACTGTGTAAAATACAGTTCCTATGGCGTCTTAAGCTCTGGAGTCTCTAGAGAATGGGTGAAATTGTGCAATAGCAGTCTCTTTTGATTGTGCAAAAGACCATGGTGTCTGAAGCTCCAGAGTATCTGGAAAATTGGGTAAATGGTGCCCTAGCAGTCTCTTTTGATTGTGCAAAAGACCATGGTGTCTGAAGTTCTGCAGTCTCTTAAGAAGAGGTTAAATGGTGCCCTAGCAGTCTCTGCTGATTGTGCAAAACACAGTTCCTGAGGGACTTACGTTCTGCCGTCTCTTAAGAAGGGTTTAAATGGTGCCCTAGCAGTCTCTTTTGATTGTGCAAAAAGACCATGTTGTCTGAAGCTCTGCAGTATCTTAAGAAGGGGTTAAATGGTGCCCTAGCAGTCTCTGCTGAGTGTGCAAAACACAGTTCCTGTGGGGCTTACGTTCTGCCGTCTCTTAAGAAGGGGTTAAATGGTGCCCTAGCAGTCTCTTTTGATTGTGCAAAAGACCATGGTGTCTGAAGCTCTGCAGTCTCTTAAGAACAGGTTAAATGGTGCCCTAGCAGTCTCTGCTGAGTGTGTAAATTACAGTTCCTATGGCGTCTAAAGCTCTGCAGTCTCCAGAGAATGGGTTAAACTGTGCAATAGCAGTCTCTTTTGATTGTGCAAAAGACCGTGGGGTCTGAAGCTCCGCAGTCTCTTAAGAAGAGGTTAAATGGTGCCCTAGCAGTCTCTGCTGATTGTGTAAAACACTGTTCCTATGGCGTCTAAAGCTCTGCAGTCTCCAGAGAATGGGTTAAACTGTGCAATAGCAGTCTCTTTTGATTGTGCAAAAGACCATGGGGTCTGAAGCTCCGCAGTCTCTTAAGAAGAGGTTAAATGGTGCCCTAGCAGTCTCTGCTGATTGTGTAAAACATTGTTCCTGTGGGGCTTACGTTCTGCTGTCTCTTAAGAAGGGGTTAAATGGTGCCCTAGCAGTCTCTGCTGATCGTGTAAAACACAGTTCCTGTGGGGCTTACGTTCTGCCGTCTCTTAAGAAGGGGGATTCAATGGTGCCCTAGCAGTCTCTTTTGATTGTGTAAAAGACCATGGTGTCTGAAGCTCTGCAGTCTCTTAAGAAGAGGTTAAATGGTGCCCTAACAGTCTCTGCTGAGTGTGTAAAATACAGTTCCTATGGCGTCTGAAGCTCTGCAGTCTCCAGAGAATGGGTTAAACTGTGCAATAGCAGTCTCTTCTGACTGTGCAAAAGCCCATGGTGTCTGAAGCTCCGCAGTCTCTGGAGAATGGGGTAAATGGTGTCCTAGCAGTCTCTGCTGATTGTGTAAAATACAGTTCCTGTGGGGCTGACGTTCTGCCGTCTCTTAAGAAGGGGTTAAATGGTGCCCTAGCAGTCTCTGCTGATTGTGTAAAACACAGTTCCTGTGGGGCTTACGTTCTGCCGTCTCTTAAGAAGGGGTTAAATGGTGCCCTAGCAGTCTCTTTTGATTGTGCAAAAGACCATGGTGTCTGAAGCTCTGCAGTCTCTTAAGAAGAGGTTAAATGGTGCCCTAGCAGTCTCTGCTGATTGTGTAAAATACAGTTCCTATGGCGTCTTAAGCTCTGGAGTCTCTAGAGAATGGGTGAAATTGTGCAATAGCAGTCTCTTTTGATTGTGCAAAAGACCATGGTGTCTGAAGCTCCAGAGTCTCTGGAAAATTGGGTAAATGGTGCCCTAGCAGTCTCTTTTGATTGTGCAAAAGACCATGGTGTCTGAAGCTCTGCAGTCTCTTAAGAAGAGGTTAAATGGTGCCCTAGCAGTCTCTGCTGATTGTGTAAAACACAGTTCCTGAGGGACTTACGTTCTGCCGTCTCTTAAGAAGGGTTTAAATGGTGCCCTAGCAGTCTCTTTTGATTGTGCAAAAAGACCATGGTGTCTGAAGCTCTGCAGTATCTTAAGAAGGGGTTAAATGGTGCCCTAGCAGTCTCTGCTGATTGTGTAAAACACAGTTCCTGTGGGGCTTACGTTCTGCCGTCTCTTAAGAAGGGGTTAAATGGTGCCCTAGCAGTCTCTTTTGATTGTGCAAAAGACCATGGTGTCTGAAGCTCTGCAGTCTCTTAAGAAGAGGTTAAATGGTGCCGTAGCAGTCTCTGCTGAGTGTGTAAAATACAGTTCCTATGGCGTCTAAAGCTCTGCAGTCTCCAGAGAATGGGTTAAACTGTGCAATAGCAGTGTCTTTTGATTGTGCAAAAGACCATGGGGTCTGAAGCTCCGCAGTCTCTTAAGAAGAGGTTAAATGATGCCCTAGCAGTCTCTGCTGATTGTGTAAAACACTGTTCCTGTGGGGCTTACGTTCTGCCGTCTCTTAAGAAGGGGTTAAATGGTGCCCTAGCAGTCTCTTTTGATTGTGCAAAAGACCATGGGGTCTGAAGCTCCGCAGTCTCTTAAGAAGAGGTTAAATGGTGCCCTAGCAGTCTCTGCTGATTGTGTAACATACAGTTCCTATGGCGTCTGAAGCTCTGCAGTCTCTAGAGAATGGGTGAAATTGTGCAATAGCAGTCTCTTTTGATTGTGCAAAAGACCATGGTGTCTGAAGCTCCGGAGTCTCTGGAAAATTGGGTAAATGGTGCCCTAGCAGTCTCTTTTGATTGTGCAAAAGACCATGGTGTCTGGAGTTTTGCAGTCTCTTAAGAAGAGGTTAAATGGTGCCCTAGCAGTCTCTGCTGATTGTGTAAAATACAGTTCCTATGGCGTCTTAAGCTCTGGAGTCTCTAGAGAATGGGTGAAATTGTGCAATTGCAGTCTCTTTTGATTGTGCAAAAGACCATGGTGTCTGAAGCTCCAGAGTATCTGGAAAATTGGGTAAATGGTGCCCTAGCAGTCTCTTTTGATTGTGCAAAAGACCATGGTGTCTGAAGTTCTGCAGTCTCTTAAGAAGAGGTTAAATGGTGCCCTAGCAGTCTCTGCTGATTGTGCAAAACACAGTTCCTGAGGGACTTACGTTCTGCCGTCTCTTAAGAAGGGTTTAAATGGTGCCCTAGCAGTCTCCTTTGATTGTGCAAAAAGACCATGTTGTCTGAAGCTCTGCAGTATCTTAAGAAGGGGTTAAATGGTGCCTTAGCAGTCTCTGCTGATTATGTAAAACACAGTTCCTGTGGGGCTTACGTTCTGCCGTCTCTTAAGAAGGGGTTAAATGGTGCCCTAGCAGTCTCTTTTGATTGTGCAAAAGACCATGGTGTCTGAAGCTCTGCAGTCTCTTAAGAAGAGGTTAAATGGTGCCCTAGCAGTCTCTGCTGAGTGTGTAAATTACAGTTCCTATGGCGTCTAAAGCTCTGCAGTCTCCAGAGAATGGGTTAAACTGTGCAATAGCAGTCTCTTTTGATTGTGCAAAAGACCGTGGGGTCTGAAGCTCCGCAGTCTCTTAAGAAGAGGTTAAATGGTGCCCTAGCAGTCTCTGCTGATTGTGTAAAACACTGTTCCTATGGCGTCTAAAGCTCTGCAGTCTCCAGAGAATGGGTTAAACTGTGCAATAGCAGTCTCTTTTGATTGTGCAAAAGACCATGGGGTCTGAAGCTCCGCAGTCTCTTAAGAAGAGGTTAAATGGTGCCCTAGCAGTCTCTGCTGATTGTGTAAAACATTGTTCCTGTGGGGCTTACGTTCTGCCGTCTCTTAAGAAGGGGTTAAATGGTGCCCTAGCAGTCTCTTTTGATTGTGCAAAAGACCATGGTGTCTGAAGCTCTGTAGTCTCTTAAGAAGAGGTTAAATGGTGCCGTAGCAGTCTCTGCTGAGTGTGTAAAATACAGTTCCTATGGCATCTAAAGCTCTGCAGTCTCCAGAGAATGGGTTAAACTGTGCAATAGCAGTCTCTTTTGATTGTGCAAAAGACGATAGGGTCTGAAGCTCCGCAGTCTCTTAAGAAGAGGTTAAATGGTTCCCTAGCAGTCTCTGCTGATTGTGTAAAATACAGTTCCTATGGCGTCTGAAGCTCTGCAGTCTCTAGAGAATGGGTGAAATTGTGCAATAGCAGTCTCTTTTGATTGTGCAAAAGACCATGGTGTCTGAAGCTCCGGAGTCTCTGGAAAATTGGGTAAATGGTGCCCTAGCAGTCTCTTTTGATTGTGCAAAAGACCATGGTGTCTGAAGTTTTGCAGTCTCTTAAGAAGACGTTAAATGGTGCCCTAGCAGTCTCTGCTGATTGTGTAAAATATAGTTCCTATGGCGTCTTAAGCTCTGGAGTCTCTAGAGAATGGGTGAAATTGTGCAATAGCAGTCTCTTTTGATTGTGCAAAAGACCATGGTGTCTGAAGCTCCAGAGTCTCTGGAAAATTGGGTAAATGGTGCCCTAGCAGTCTCTTTTGATTGTGCAAAAGACCATGGTGTCTGAAGTTCTGCAGTCTCTTAAGAAGAGGTTAAATGGTGCCCTAGCAGTCTTTGCTGATTGTGTAAAACACAGTTCCTGAGGGACTTACGTTCTGCTGTCTCTTAAGAAGGGTTTAAATGGTGCCCTAGCAGTCTCTTTTGATTGTGCAAAAAGACCATGGTGTCTGAAGCTCTACAGTATCTTAAGAAGGGGTTAAATGGTGCCCTAGCAGTCTCTGCTGATTGTGTAAAACACAGTTCCTGTGGGGCTTACGTTCTGCCGTCTCTTAAGAAGGGGTTAAATGGTGCCCTAGCAGTCTCTTTTGATTGTGCAAAAGACCATGGTGTCTGAAGCTCTGCAGTCTCTTAAGAAGAGGTTAAATGGTGCCCTAGCAGTCTCTGCTGAGTGTGTAAAATACAGTTCCTATGGCGTCTAAAGCTCTGCAGTCTCCAGAGAATGTGTTAAACTGTGCAATAGCAGTCTCTTTTGATTGTGCAAAAGACGATGGGGTCTGAAGCTCCGCAGTCTCTTAAGAAGAGGTTAAATGGTGCCCTAGCAGTCTCTGCTGATTGTGTAAAACACTGTTCCTGTGGGGCTTACCTTCTGCCGTCTCTTAAGAAGGGGTTAAATGGTGACCTAGCAGTCTCTTTTGATTGTGCAAAAGACCATGGGGTCTGAAGCTCCGCAGTCTCTTAAGAAGAGGTTAAATGGTGCCCTAGCAGTCTCTGCTGATTGTGTAAAATACAGTTCCTATGGCGTCTGAAGCTCTGCAGTCTCTAGAGAATGGGTGAAATTGTGCAATAGCAGTCTCTTTTGATTGTGCAAAAGACCATGGTGTCTGAAGCTCCGGAGTCTCTGGAAAATTGGGTAAATGGTGCCCTAGCAGTCTCTTTTGATTGTGCAAAAGACCATGGTGTCTGAAGTTTTGCAGTCTCTTAAGAAGAGGTTAAATGGTGCCCTAGCAGTCTCTGCTGATTGTGTAAAATACAGTTCCTATGGCGTCTTAAGCTCTGGAGTCTCTAGAGAATGGGTGAAATTGTGCAATAGCAGTCTCTTTTGATTGTGCAAAAGACCATGGTGTCTGAAGCTCCAGAGTCTCTGGAAAATTGGGTAAATGGTGCCCTAGCAGTCTCTTTTGATTGTGCAAAAGACCATGGTGTCTGAAGTTCTGCAGTCTCTTAAGAAGAGGTTAAATGGTGCCCTAGCAGTCTCTGCTGATTGTGTAAAACACAGTTCCTGAGGGACTTACGTTCTGCCGTCTCTTAAGAAGGGTTTAAATGGTGCCCTAGCAGTCTCTTTTGATTGTGCAAAAAGACCATGGTGTCTGAAGCTCTGCAGTATCTTAAGAAGGGGTTAAATGGTGCCCTAGCAGTCGCTGCTGATTGTGTAAAACACAGTTCCTGTGGGGCTTACGTTCTGCCGTCTCTTAAGAAGGGGTTAAATGGTGCCCTAGCAGTCTCTTTTGATTGTGCAAAAGACCATGTTGTCTGAAGCTCTGCAGTCTCTTAAGAAGAGGTTAAATGGTGCCCTAGCAGTCTCTGCTGAGTGTGTAAAATACAGTTCCTATGGCGTCTAAAGCTCTGCAGTCTCCAGAGAATGGGTTAAACTGTGCAATAGCAGTCTCTTTTGATTGTGCAAAAGACCATGGGGTCTGAAGCTCCGCAGTCTCTTAAGAAGAGGTTAAATGGTGCCCTAGCACTCTCTGCTGATTGTGTAAAACACTGTTCCTGTGGGGCTTACGTTCTGCCGTCTCTTAAGAAGGGGTTAAATGGTGCCCTAGCAGTCTCTTTTGATTGTGCAAAAGACCATGGGGTCTGAAGCTCCGCAGTCTCTTAAGAAGAGGTTAAATGGTGCCCTAGCAGTCTCTGCTGATTGTGTAAAATACAGTTCCTATGGCGTCTGAAGCTCTGCAGTCTCTAGAGAATGGGTGAAATTGTGCAATAGCAGTCTCTTTTGATTGTGCAAAAGACCATGGTGTCTGAAGCTCCGGAGTCTCTGGAAAATTGGGTAAATGGTGCCCTAGCAGTCTCTTTTGATTGTGCAAAAGACCATGGTGTCTGAAGTTTTGCAGTCTCTTAAGAAGAGGTTAAATGGTGCCCTAGCAGTCTCTGCTGATTGTGTAAAATACAGTTCCTATGGCGTCTTAAGCTCTGGAGTCTCTAGAGAATGGGTGAAATTGTGCAATAGCAGTTTCTTTTGATTGTGCAAAAGACCATGGTGTCTGAAGCTCCAGAGTATCTGGAAAATTGGGTAAATGGTGCCCTAGCAGTCTCTTTTGATTGTGCAAAAGACCATGGTGTCTGAAGTTCTGCAGTCTCTTAAGAAGAGGTTAAATGGTGCCCTAGCAGTCTCTGCTGATTGTGCAAAACACAGTTCCTGAGGGACTTACGTTCTGCCGCCTCTTAAGAAGGGTTTAAATGGTGCCCTAGCAGTCTCTTTTGATTGTGCAAAAAGACCATGTTGTCTGAAGCTCTGCAGTATCTTAAGAAGGGGTTAAATGGTGCCCTAGCAGTCTCTGCTGATTATGTAAAACACAGTTCCTCTGGGGCTTACGTTCTGCCGTCTCTTAAGAAGGGTTTAAATGGTGCCCTAGCAGTCTCTTTTGATTGTGCAAAAGACCATGGTGTCTGAAGCTCTGCAGTCTCTTAAGAACAGGTTAAATGGTGCCCTAGCAGTCTCTGCTGAGTGTGTAAATTACAGTTCCTATGGCGTCTAAAGCTCTGCAGTCTCCAGAGAATGGGTTAAACTGTGCAATAGCAGTCTCTTTTGATTGTGCAAAAGACCGTGGGGTCTGAAGCTCCGCAGTCTCTTAAGAAGAGGTTAAATGGTGCCCTAGCAGTCTCTGCTGATTGTGTAAAACACTGTTCCTATGGCGTCTAAAGCTCTGCAGTCTCCAGAGAATGGGTTAAACTGTGCAATAGCAGTCTCTTTTGATTGTGCAAAAGACCATGGGGTCTGAAGCTCCGCAGTCTCTTAAGAAGAGGTTAAATGGTGCCCTAGCAGTCTCTGCTGATTGTGTAAAACATTGTTCCTGTGGGGCTTACGTTCTGCTGTCTCTTAAGAAGGGGTTAAATGGTGCCCTAGCAGTCTCTGCTGATTGTGTAAAACACAGTTCCTGTGGGGCTTACGTTCTGCCGTCTCTTAAGAAGGGGTTCAATGGTGCCCTAGCAGTCTCTTTTGATTGTGTAAAAGACCATGGTGTCTGAAGCTCTGCAGTCTCTTAAGAAGAGGTTAAATGATGCCCTAACAGTCTCTGCTGAGTGTGTAAAATACAGTTCCTATGGCGTCTGAAGCTCTGCAGTCTCCAGAGAATGGGTTAAACTGTGCAATAGCAGTCTCTTCTGACTGTGCAAAAGCCCATGGTGTCTGAAGCTCCGCAGTCTCTGGAGAATGGGGTAAATGGTGTCCTAGCAGTCTCTGCTGATTGTGTAAAATACAGTTCCTGTGGGGCTGACGTTCTGCCGTCTCTTAAGAAGGGGTTAAATGGTGCCCTAGCAGTCTCTGCTGATTGTGTAAAACACAGTTCCTGTGGGGCTTACGTTCTGCCGTCTCTTAAGAAGGGGTTAAATGGTGCCCTAGCAGTCTCTTTTGATTGTGCAAAAGACCATGGTGTCTGAAGCTCTGCAGTCTCTTAAGAAGAGGTTAAATGGTGCCCTAGCAGTCTCTGCTGATTGTGTAAAATACAGTTCCTATGGCGTCTTAAGCTCTGGAGTCTCTAGAGAATGGGTGAAATTGTGCAATAGCAGTCTCTTTTGATTGTGCAAAAGACCATGCTGTCTGAAGCTCCAGAGTCTCTGGAAAATTGGGTAAATGGTGCCCTAGCAGTCTCTTTTGATTGTGCAAAAGACCATGGTGTCTGAAGCTCTGCAGTCTCTTAAGAAGAGGTTAAATGGTGCCCTAGCAGTCTCTGCTGATTGTGTAAAACACAGTTCCTGAGGGACTTACGTTCTGCCGTCTCTTAAGAAGGGTTTAAATGGTGCCCTAGCAGTCTCTTTTGATTGTGCAAAAAGACCATGGTGTCTGAAGCTCTGCAGTATCTTAAGAAGGGGTTAAATGGTGCCCTAGCAGTCTCTGCTGATTGTGTAAAACACAGTTCCTGTGGGTCTTACGTTCTGCCGTCTCTTAATAAGGGGTTAAATGGTGCCCTAGCAGTCTCTTTTGATTGTGCAAAAGACCATGGTGTCTGAAGCTCTGCAGTCTCTTAAGAAGAGGTTAAATGGTGCCGTAGCAGTCTCTGCTGAGTGTGTAAAATACAGTTCCTATGGCGTCTAAAGCTCTGCAGTCTCCAGAGAATGGGTTAAACTGTGCAATAGCAGGGTCTTTTGATTGTGCAAAAGACCATGGGGTCTGAAGCTCCGCAGTCTCTTAAGAAGAGGTTAAATGGTGCCCTAGCAGTCTCTGCTGATTGTGTAAAACACTGTTCCTGTGGGGCTTACGTTCTGCCGTCTCTTAAGAAGGGGTTAAATGGTGCCCTAGCAGTCTCTTTTGATTGTGCAAAAGACCATGGGGTCTGAAGCTCCGCAGTCTCTTAAGAAGAGGTTAAATGGTGCCCTAGCAGTCTCTGCTGATTGTGTAACATACAGTTCCTATGGCATCTGAAGCTCTGCAGTCTCTAGAGAATGGGTGAAATTGTGCAATAGCAGTCTCTTTTGATTGTGCAAAAGACCATGGTGTCTGAAGCTCCGGAGTCTCTGGAAAATTGGGTAAATGGTGCCCTAGCAGTCTCTTTTGATTGTGCAAAAGACCATGGTGTCTGGAGTTTTGCAGTCTCTTAAGAAGAGGTTAAATGGTGCCCTAGCAGTCTCTGCTGATTGTGTAAAATACAGTTCCTATGGCGTCTTAAGCTCTGGAGTCTCTAGAGAATGGGTGAAATTGTGCAATTGCAGTCTCTTTTGATTGTGCAAAAGACCATGGTGTCTGAAGCTCCAGAGTATCTGGAAAATTGGGTAAATGGTGCCCTAGCATTCTCTTTTGATTGTGCAAAAGACCATGGTGTCTGAAGTTCTGCAGTCTCTTAAGAAGAGGTTAAATGGTGCCCTAGCAGTCTCTGCTGATTGTGCAAAACACAGTTCCTGAGGGACTTACGTTCTGCCGTCTCTTAAGAAGGGTTTAAATGGTGCCCTAGCAGTCTCTTTTGATTGTGCAAAAAGACCATGTTGTCTGAAGCTCTGCAGTATCTTAAGAAGGGGTTAAATGGTGCCTTAGCAGTCTCTGCTGATTATGTAAAACACAGTTCCTGTGGGGCTTACGTTCTGCCGTCTCTTAAGAAGGGGTTAAATGGTGCCCTAGCAGTCTCTTTTGATTGTGCAAAAGACCATGGTGTCTGAAGCTCTGCAGTCTCTTAAGAAGAGGTTAAATGGTGCCCTAGCAGTCTCTGCTGAGTGTGTAAAACACTGTTCCTATGGCGTCTAAAGCTCTGCAGTCTCCAGAGAATGGGTTAAACTGTGCAATAGCAGTCTCTTTTGATTGTGCAAAAGACCATGGGGTCTGAAGCTCCTGCAGTCTCTTAAGAAGAGGTTAAATGGTGCCCTAGCAGTCTCTGCTGATTGTGTAAAACATTGTTCCTGTGGGGCTTACGTTCTGCCGTCTCTTAAGAAGGGGTTAAATGGTGCCCTAGCAGTCTCTTTTGATTGTGCAAAAGACCATGGTGTCTGAAGCTCTGCAGTCTCTTAAGAAGAGGTTAAATGGTGCCGTAGCAGTCTCTGCTGAGTGTGTAAAATACAGTTCCTATGGCATCTAAAGCTCTGCAGTCTCCAGAGAATGGGTTAAACTGTGCAATAGCAGTCTCTTTTGATTGTGCAAAAGACGATGGGGTCTGAAGCTCCGCAGTCTCTTAAGAAGAGGTTAAATGGTTCCCTAGCAGTCTCTGCTGATTGTGTAAAATACAGTTCCTATGGCGTCTGAAGCTCTGCAGTCTCTAGAGAATGGGTGAAATTGTGCAATAGCAGTCTCTTTTGATTGTGCAAAAGACCATGGTGTCTGAAGCTCCGGAGTCTCTGTAAAATTGGGTAAATGGTGCCCTAGCAGTCTCTTTTGATTGTGCAAAAGACCATGGTGTCTGAAGTTTTGCAGTCTCTTAAGAAGACGTTAAATGGTGCCCTAGCAGTCTCTGCTGATTGTGTAAAATATAGTTCCTATGGCGTCTTAAGCTCTGGAGTCTCTAGAGAATGGGTGAAATTGTGCAATAGCAGTCTCTTTTGATTGTGCAAAAGACCATGGTGTCTGAAGCTCCAGAGTCTCTGGAAAATTGGGTAAATGGTGCCCTAGCAGTCTCTTTTGATTGTGCAAAAGACCATGGTGTCTGAAGTTCTGCAGTCTCTTAAGAAGAGGTTAAATGGTGCCCTAGCAGTCTTTGCTGATTGTGTAAAACACAGTTCCTGAGGGACTTACGTTCTGCTGTCTCTTAAGAAGGGTTTAAATGGTGCCCTAGCAGTCTCTTTTGATTGTGCAAAAAGACCATGGTGTCTGAAGCTCTACAGTATCTTAAGAAGGGGTTAAATGGTGCCCTAGCAGTCTCTGCTGATTGTGTAAAACACAGTTCCTATGGGGCTTACGTTCTGCCGTCTCTTAAGAAGGGGTTAAATGGTGCCCTAGCAGTCTCTTTTGATTGTGCAAAAGACCATGGTGTCTGAAGCTCTGCAGTCTCTTAAGAAGAGGTTAAATGGTGCCCTAGCAGTCTCTGCTGAGTGTGTAAAATACAGTTCCTATGGCGTCTAAAGCTCTGCAGTCTCCAGAGAATGGGTTAAACTGTGCAATAGCAGTCTCTTTTGATTGTGCAAAAGACGATGGGGTCTGAAGCTCCGCAGTCTCTTAAGAAGAGGTTAAATGGTGCCCTAGCAGTCTCTGCTGATTGTGTAAAACACTGTTCCTGTGGGGCTTACCTTCTGCCGTCTCTTAAGAAGGGGTTAAATGGTGACCTAGCAGTCTCTTTTGATTGTGCAAAAGACCATGGGGTCTGAAGCTCCGCAGTCTCTTAAGAAGAGGTTAAATGGTGCCCTAGCAGTCTCTGCTGATTGTGTAAAATACAGTTCCTATGGCGTCTGAAGCTCTGCAGTCTCTAGAGAATGGGTGAAATTGTGCAATAGCAGTCTCTTTTGATTGTGCAAAAGACCATGGTGTCTGAAGCTCCGGAGTCTCTGGAAAATTGGGTAAATGGTGCCCTAGCAGTCTCTTTTGATTGTGCAAAAGACCATGGTGTCTGAAGTTTTGCAGTCTCTTAAGAAGAGGTTAAATGGTGCCCTAGCAGTCTCTGCTGATTGTGTAAAATACAGTTCCTATGGCGTCTTAAGCTCTGGAGTCTCTAGAGAATGGGTGAAATTGTGCAATAGCAGTCTCTTTTGATTGTGCAAAAGACCATGGTGTCTGAAGCTCCAGAGTCTCTGGAAAATTGGGTAAATGGTGCCCTAGCAGTCTCTTTTGATTGTGCAAAAGACCATGGTGTCTGAAGTTCTGCAGTCTCTTAAGAAGAGGTTAAATGGTGCCCTAGCAGTCTCTGCTGATTGTGTAAAACACAGTTCCTGAGGGACTTACGTTCTGCCGTCTCTTAAGAAGGGTTTAAATGGTGCCCTAGCAGTCTCTTTTGATTGTGCAAGAAGACCATGGTGTCTGAAGCTCTGCAGTATCTTAAGAAGGGGTTAAATGGTGCCCTAGCAGTCGCTGCTGATTGTGTAAAACACAGTTCCTGTGGGGCTTACGTTCTGCCGTCTCTTAAGAAGGGGTTAAATGGTGCCCTAGCAGTCTCTTTTGATTGTGCAAAAGACCATGTTGTCTGAAGCTCTGCAGTCTCTTAAGAAGAGGTTAAATGGTGCCCTAGCAGTCTCTGCTGAGTGTGTAAAATACAGTTCCTATGGCGTCTAAAGCTCTGCAGTCTCCAGAGAATGGGTTAAACTGTGCAATAGCAGTCTCTTTTGATTGTGCAAAAGACCATGGGGTCTGAAGCTCCGCAGTCTCTTAAGAAGAGGTTAAATGGTGCCCTAGCACTCTCTGCTGATTGTGTAAAACACTGTTCCTGTGGGGCTTACGTTCTGCTGTCTCTTAAGAAGGGGTTAAATGGTGCCCTAGCAGTCTCTTTTGATTGTGCAAAAGACCATGGGGTCTGAAGCTCCGCAGTCTCTTAAGAAGAGGTTAAATGGTGCCCTAGCAGTCTCTGCTGATTGTGTAAAATACAGTTCCTATGGCGTCTGAAGCTCTGCAGTCTCTAGAGAATGGGTGAAATTGTGCAATAGCAGTCTCTTTTGATTGTGCAAAAGACCATGGTGTCTGAAGCTCCGGAGTCTCTGGAAAATTGGGTAAATGGTGCCCTAGCAGTCTCTTTTGATTGTGCAAAAGACCATGGTGTCTGAAGTTTTGCAGTCTCTTAAGAAGAGGTTAAATGGTGCCCTAGCAGTCTCTGCTGAGTGTGTAAAATACAGTTCCTATGGCGTCTGAAGCTCTGCAGTCTCTAGAGAATGGGTGAAATTGTGCAATAGCAGTCTCTTTTGATTGTGCAAAAGACCATGGTGTCTGAAGCTCCGGAGTCTCTGGAAAATTGGGTAAATGGTGCCGTAGCAGTCTCTTTTGATTGGGCAAAAGACCATGGTGTCTGAAGCAATGTAGTCTCTTAAGAAGAGGTTAAATGGTGCCCTAGCAGTCTCTGCTGATTGTGTAAAACACAGTTCCTGTGGGGCTTACGTTCTGCCGTCTCTTAAGAAGGGGTTCAATGGTGCCCTAGCAGTCTCTTTTGATTGTGTAAAAGACCATGGTGTCTGAAGCTCTGCAGTCTCTTAAGAAGAGGTTAAATGGTGCCCTAACAGTCTCTGCTGAGTGTGTAAAATACAGTTCCTATGGCGTCTGAAGCTCTGCAGTCTCCAGAGAATGGGTTAAACTGTGCAATAGCAGTCTCTTCTGACTGTGCAAAAGCCCATGGTGTCTGAAGATCCGCAGTCTCTGGAGAATGGGGTAAATGGTGTCCTAGCAGTCTCTGCTGATTGTGTAAAATACAGTTCCTGTGGGGCTGACGTTCTGCCGTCTCTTAAGAAGGGGTTAAATGGTGCCCTAGCAGTCTCTGCTGATTGTGTAAAACACAGTTCCTGTGGGGCTTACGTTCTGCCGTCTCTTAAGAAGGGGTTAAATGGTGCCCTAGCAGTCTCTTTTGATTGTGCAAAAGACCATGGTGTCTGAAGCTCTGCAGTCTCTTAAGAAGAAGTTAAATGGTGCCCTAGCAGTCTCTGCTGATTGTGTAAAATACAGTTCCTATGGCGTCTTAAGCTCTGGAGTCTCTAGAGAATGGGTGAAATTGTGCAATAGCAGTCTCTTTTGATTGTGCAAAAGACCATGGTGTCTGAAGCTCCAGAGTCTCTGGAAAATTGGGTAAATGGTGCCCTAGCAGTCTCTTTTGATTGTGCAAAAGACCATGGTGTCTGAAGCTCTGCAGTCTTTTAAGAAGAGGTTAAATGGTGCCCTAGCAGTCTCTGCTGATTGTGTAAAACACAGTTCCTGAGGGACTTACGTTCTGCCGTCTCTTAAGAAGGGTTTAAATGGTGCCCTAGCAGTCTCTTTTGATTGTGCAAAAAGACCATGGTGTCTGAAGCTCTGCAGTATCTTAAGAAGGGGTTAAATGGTGCCCTAGCATTCGCTGCTGATTGTGTAAAACACAGTTCCTGTGGGGCTTACGTTCTGCCGTCTCTTAAGAAGGGGTTAAATGGTGCCCTAGCAGTCTCTTTTGATTGTGCAAAAGACCATGTTGTCTGAAGCTCTGCAGTCTCTTAAGAAGAGGTTAAATGGTGCCCTAGCAGTCTCTGCTGAGTGTGTAAAATACAGTTCCTATGGCGTCTAAAGCTCTGCAGTCTCCAGAGAATGGGTTAAACTGTGCAATAGCAGTCTCTTTTGATTGTGCAAAAGACCATGGGGTCTGAAGCTCCGCAGTCTCTTAAGAAGAGGTTAAATGGTGCCCTAGCACTCTCTGCTGATTGTGTAAAACACTGTTCCTGTGGGGCTTACGTTCTGCTGTCTCTTAAGAAGGGGTTAAATGGTGCCCTAGCAGTCTCTTTTGATTGTGCAAAAGACCATGGGGTCTGAAGCCCCGCAGTCTCTTAAGAAGAGGTTAAATGGTGCCCTAGCAGTCTCTGCTGATTGTGTAAAATACAGTTCCTATGGCGTCTGAAGCTCTGCAGTCTCTAGAGAATGGGTGAAATTGTGCAATAGCAGTCTCTTTTGATTGTGCAAAAGACCATGGTGTCTGAAGCTCCGGAGTCTCTGGAAAATTGGGTAAATGGTGCCGTAGCAGTCTCTTTTGATTGGGCAAAAGACCATGGTGTCTGAAGCAATGTAGTCTCTTAAGAAGAGGTTAAATGGTGCCCTAGCAGTCTCTGCTGATTGTGTAAAACACAGTTCCTGTGGGGCTTACGTTCTGCCGTCTCTTAAGAAGGGGTTCAATGGTGCCCTAGCAGTCTCTTTTGATTGTGTAAAAGACCATGGTGTCTGAAGCTCTGCAGTCTCTTAAGAAGAGGTTAAATGGTGCCCTAACAGTCTCTGCTGAGTGTGTAAAATACAGTTCCTATGGCGTCTGAAGCTCTGCAGTCTCCAGAGAATGGGTTAAACTGTGCAATAGCAGTCTCTTCTGACTGTGCAAAAGCCCATGGTGTCTGAAGCTCCGCAGTCTCTGGAGAATGGGGTAAATGGTGTCCTAGCAGTCTCTGCTGATTGTGTAAAATACAGTTCCTGTGGGGCTGACGTTCTGCCGTCTCTTAAGAAGGGGTTAAATGGTGCCCTAGCAGTCTCTGCTGATTGTGTAAAACACAGTTCCTGTGGGGCTTACGTTCTGCCGTCTCTTAAGAAGGGGTTAAATGGTGCCCTAGCAGTCTCTTTTGATTGTGCAAAAGACCATGGTGTCTGAAGCTCTGCAGTCTCTTAAGAAGAGGTTAAATGGTGCCCTAGCAGTCTCTGCTGATTGTGTAAAATACAGTTCCTATGGCGTCTTAAGCTCTGGAGTCTCTAGAGAATGGGTGAAATTGTGCAATAGCAGTCTCTTTTGATTGTGCAAAAGACCATGGTGTCTGAAGTTCCAGAGTCTCTGGAAAATTGGGTAAATGGTGCCCTAGCAGTCTCTTTTGATTGTGCAAAAGACCATGGTGTCTGAAGCTCTGCAGTCTTTTAAGAAGAGGTTAAATGGTGCCCTAGCAGTCTCTGCTGATTGTGTAAAACACAGTTCCTGAGGGACTTACGTTCTGCCGTCTCTTAAGAAGGGTTTAAATGGTGCCCTAGCAGTCTCTTTTGATTGTGCAAAAAGACCATGGTGTCTGAAGCTCTGCAGTATCTTAAGAAGGGGTTAAATGGTGCCCTAGCAGTCTCTGCTGATTGTGTAAAACACAGTTCCTGTGGGGCTTACGTTCTGCCATCTCTTAAGAAGGGGTTAAATGGTGCCCTAGCAGTCTCTTTTGATTGTGCAAAAGACCATGGTGTCTGAAGCTCTGCAGTCTCTTAAGAAGAGGTTAAATGGTGCCCTAGCAGTCTCTGCTGAGTGTGTAAAATACAGTTCCTATGGCGTCTAAAGCTCTGCAGTCTCCAGAGAATGGGTTAAACAGTGCAATAGCAGTGTCTTTTGATTGTGCAAAAGACCATGGGGTCTGAAGCTCCGCAGTCTCTTAAGAAGAGGTTAAATGGTGCCCTAGCAGTCTCTGCTGATTGTGTAAAACACTGTTCCTGTGGGGCTTACGTTCTGCTGTCTCTTAAGAAGGGGTTAAATGGTGCCCTAGCAGTCTCTTTTGATTGTGCAAAAGACCATGGGGTCTGAAGCTCCGCAGTCTCTTAAGAAGAGGTTAAATGGTGCCCTAGCAGTCTCTGCTGATTGTGTAACATACAGTTCCTATGGCGTCTGAAGCTCTGCAGTCTCTAGAGAATGGGTGCAATTGTGCAATAGCAGTCTCTTTTGATTGTGCAAAAGACCATGGTGTCTGAAGCTCCAGAGTCTCTGGAAAATTGGGTAAATGGTGCCCTAGCAGTCTCTTTTCATTGTGCAAAAGACCATGGTGTCTGAAGTTCTGCAGTCTCTTAAGAAGAGGTTAAATGGTGCCCTAGCAGTCTCTGCTGATTGTGCAAAACACAGTTCCTGAGGGACTTACGTTCTGCCGTCTCTTAAGAAGGGTTTAAATGGTGCCCTAGCAGTCTCTTTTGATTGTGCAAAAAGACCATGTTGTCTGAAGCTCTGCAGTATCTTAAGAAGAGGTTAAATGGTGCCCTAGCAGTCTCTGCTGATTATGTAAAACACAGTTCCTGTGGGGCTTACGTTCTGCCGTCTCTTAAGAAGGGGTTAAATGGTGCCCTAGCAGTCTCTTTTGATTGTGCAAAAGACCATGGTGTCTGAAGCTCTGCAGTCTCTTAAGTAGAGGTTAAATGGTGCCCTAGCAGTCTCTGCTGAGTGTGTAAATTACAGTTCCTATCGCGTCTAAAGCTCTGCAGTCTCCAGAGAATGGGTTAAACTGTGCAATAGCAGTCTCTTTTGAATGTGCAAAAGACCGTGGGGTCTGAAGCTCCGCAGTCTCTTAAGAAGAGGTTAAATGGTGCCCTAGCAGTCTCTGCTGATTGTGTAAAACACTGTTCCTATGGCGTCTAAAGCTCTGCAGTCTCCAGAGAATGGGTTAAACTGTGCAATAGCAGTCTCTTTTGATTGTGCAAAAGACCATGGGGTCTGAAGCTCCGCAGTCTCTTAAGAAGAGGTTAAATGGTGTCCTAGCAGTCTCTGCTGATTGTGTAAAACACTGTTCCTGTGGGGCTTACGTTCTGCCGTCTCTTAAAAAGGGGTTAAATGGTGCCCTAGCACTCTCTTTTGATTGTGCAAAAGACCATGGTGTCTGAAGCTCTGCAGTCTCTTAAGAAGAGGTTAAATGGTGCCGTAGCAGTCTCTGCTGAGTGTGTAAAATACAGTTCCTATGGCGTCTAAAGCTCTGCAGTCTCCAGAGAATGGGTTAACCTGTGCAATAGCAGTCTCTTTTGATTGTGCAAAAGAAGATGGGGTCTGAAGCTCCGCAGTCTCTTAAGAAGAGGTTAAATGGTTCCCTAGCAGTCTCTGCTGATTGTGTAAAATACAGTTCCTATGGCGTCTGAAGCTCTGCAGTCTCTAGAGAATGGGTGAAATTGTGCAATAGCAGTCTCTTTTGATTGTGCAAAAGACCATGGTGTCTGAAGCTCCGGAGTCTCTGGAAAATTGGGTAAATGGTGCCCTAGCAGTCTCTTTTGATTGTGCAAAAGACCATGGTGTCTGAAGTTTTGCAGTCTCTTAAGAAGCGGTTAAATGGTGCCCTAGTAGTCTCTGCTGATTGTGTAAAATACAGTTCCTATGGCGTCTTAAGCTCTGGAGTCTCTAGAGAATGGGTGAAATTGTGCAATAGCAGTCTCTTTTGATTGTGCAAAAGACCATGGTGTCTGAAGCTCCAGAGTCTCTATAAAATTGGGTAAATGGTGCCCTAGCAGTCTCTTTTGATTGTGCAAAAGACCATGGTGTCTGAAGTTCTGCAGTCTCTTAAGAAGAGGTTAAATGGTGCCCTAGCAGTCTCTGCTGATTGTGTAAAACACAGTTCCTGAGGGACTTACGTTCTGCCGTCTCTTAAGAAGGGTTTAAATGGTGCCCTAGCAGTCTCTTTTGATTGTGCAAAAAGACCATGGTGTCTGAAGCTCTGCAGTATCTTAAGAAGGGGTTAAATGGTGCCCTAGCAGTCTCTGCTGATTGTGTAAAACACAGTTCCTGTGGGGCTTACGTTCTGCCGTCTCTTAAGAAGGGGTTAAATGGTGCCCTAGCAGTCTCTTTTGATTGTGCAAAAGACCATGTTGTCTGAAGCTCTGCAGTCTCTTAAGAAGAGGTTAAATGGTGCCCTAGCAGTCTCTGCTGAGTGTGTAAAATACAGTTCCTATGGTATCTAAAGCTCTGCAGTCTCCAGAGAATGGGTTAAACTGTGCAATAGCAGTCTCTTTTGATTGTGCAAAAGACCATGGGGTCTGAAGCTCCGCAGTCTCTTAAGAAGAGGTTAAATGGTGCCCTAGCACTCTCTGCTGATTGTGTAAAACACTGTTCCTGTGGGGCTTACGTTCTGCTGTCTCTTAAGAAGGGGTTAAATGGTGCCCTAGCAGTCTCTTTTGATTGTGCAAAAGACCATGGGGTCTGAAGCTACGCAGTCTCTTAAGAAGAGGTTAAATGGTGCCCTAGCAGTCTCTGCTGATTGTGTAAAATACAGTTCCTATGGCGTCTGAAGCTCTGAAGTCTCTAGAGAATGGGTGAAATTGTGCAATAGCAGTCTCTTTTGATTGTGCAAAAGACCATGGTGTCTGAAGCTCCGGAGTCTCTGGAAAATTGGGTAAATGGTGCCGTAGCAGTCTCTTTTGATTGGGCAAAAGACCATGGTGTCTGAAGCAATGTAGTCCCTTAAGAAGAGGTTAAATGGTGCCCTAGCAGTCTCTGCTGATTGTGTAAAACACAGTTCCTGTGGGGCTTACGTTCTGCCGTCTCTTAAGGAGATGTTAAATGGTGCCCTAGCAGTCTCTGCTAATTGTGTAAAACACAGTTCCTGTGGGGCTTACGTTCTGCCATCTCTTAAGAAGGGTTTCAATGGTGCCCTAGCAGACTCTTTTGATTGTGCAAAAGACCATGGGGTCTGAAGCTCCTCAGTCTCTTAAGAAGAGGTTAAATGGTGCCCTAGCAGTCTCTGCTGATTGTGTAAAATACAGTTCCTATGGCGTCTGAAGCTCTGCAGTCTCTAGAGAATGGGTGAAATTGTGCAATAGCAGTCTCTTTTGATTGTGCAAAAGACCATGGTGTCTGAAGCTCCGGAGTCTCTGGAAAATTGGGTAAATGGTGCCCTAGCAGTCTCTTTTGATTGTGCAAAAGACCATGGTGTCTGAAGTTTTGCAGTCTCTTAAGAAGAGGTTAAATGGTGCCCTAGCAGTCTCTGCTGATTGTGTAAAATACAGTTCCTATGGCGTCTGAAGCTCTGCAGTCTCTAGAGAATGGGTGAAATTGTGCAATAGCAGTCTCTTTTGATTGTGCAAAAGACCATGGTGTCTGAAGCTCCGGAGTCTCTGGAAAATTGGGTAAATGGTGCCGTAGCAGTCTCTTTTGATTGGGCAAAAGACCATGGTGTCTGAAGCAATGTAGTCTCTTAAGAAGAGGTTAAATGGTGCCCTAGCAGTCTCTGCTGATTGTGTAAAACACAGTTCCTGTGGGGCTTACGTTCTGCCGTCTCTTAAGAAGAGGTTAAATGGTGCCCTAGCAGTCTCTGCTAATTGTGTAAAACACAGTTCCTGTGGGGCTTACGTTCTGCCATCTCTTAAGAAGGGGTTCAATGGTGCCCTAGCAGTCTCTTTTGATTGTGCAAAAGACCATGGTGTCTGAAGCTCTGCAGTCTCTTAAGAAGAGGTTAAATGGTGCCCTAGCAGTCTCTGCTGAGTGTGTAAAATACAGTTCCTATGGCGTCTGAAGCTCTGCAGTCTCCAGAGAATGGTTAAACTGTGCAATAGCAGTCTCTTCTGACTGTGCAAAAGACCATGGTGTCTGAAGCTCTGCAGTCTCTGGAGAATGGGGTAAATGGTGTCCTAGCAGTCTCTGCTGATTGTGTAAAACACAGTTCCTGTGGGGCTGAAGTTCTGCCGTCTCTTAAGAAGGGGTTAAATGGTGCCCTAGCAGCCTCTGCTGATTGTGTAAAACACAGTTCCTGTGGGGCTTACGTTCTGCCGTCTCTTAAGAAGGGGTTAAATGGTGCCCTAGCAGTCTCTTTTGATTGTGCAAAAGACCATGGTGTCTGAAGCTTTGCAGTCTCTTAAGCAGAGGTTAAATGGTGCCCTAGCACTCTCTGCTGATTGTGTAAAATACAGTTCCTATGGCGTCTTAAGCTCTGGAGTCTCTAGAGAATGGGTGAAATTGTGCAATAGCAGTCTCTTTTGATTGTGCAAAAGACCATGGTGTCTGAAGCTCCGGAGTCTCTGGAAAATTGGGTAAATGGTGCCCTACCAGTCTCTTTTGATTGTGCAAAAGACCATGGTGTCTGAAGCTCTGCAGTCTCTTAAGAAGAGGTTAAATGGTGCCCTAGCAGTCTCTACTGATTGTGTAAAACACAGTTCCTGAGGGGCTTACGTTCTGCCGTCTCTTAAGAAGGGTTTAAATGGTGCCCTAGCAGTCTCTTTTGATTGTGCAAAAGACCATGGTGTCTGAAGCTCTGCAGTCTCTTAAGAAGGGGTTAAATGGTGCCCTAGCAGTCTCTGTTGATTGTGTAAAACACAGTTCCTATGGGGCTTACGTTCTGCCATCTCTTAAGAAGGGGTTAAATGGTGCCCTAGCAGTCTCTTTTGATTGTGCAAAAGACCATGTTGTCTGAAGCTCTGCAGTCTCTTAAGAAGAGGTTAAATGGTGACCTAGCAGTCTCTGCTGAGTGTGTAAAATACAGTTCCTATGGCGTCTGAAGCTCTGCAGTCTCCAGAGAATGGGTTAAACTGTGCAATAGCCGTCTCTTTTGATTGTGCAAAAGACCATGGTGTCTGAAGCTCCGGCGTCTCTGGAAAATTGGGTAAATGGTGCCCTATCAGTCTCTTTTGATTGTGCAAAAGACCATGGTGTCTGAAGCTTTGCAGTCTCTTAAGAAGAGGTTAAATGGTGCCCTAGCAGTCTCTGCTGATTGTGTAAAATACAGTTCCTATGGCGTCTGAAGCTCTGCAGTCTCTAGAGAATGGGTGAAATTGTGCAATAGCAGTCTCTTTTGATTGTGCAAAAGACCATGGTGTCTGAAGCTCTGGAGTCTCTGGAAAATTGGGTAAATGGTGCCGTAGCAGTCTCTTTTGATTGTGCAAAAGACCATGGTGTCTGAAGCAATGTAGTCTCTTAAGAAGAAGTTAAATGGTGCCCTAGCAGTCTCTGCTGATTGTGTAAAACACAGTTCCTGTGGGGCTTACGTTCTGCCGTCTCTTAAGAAGGGGGTTAAATGGTGCCCTAGCAGTCTCTTTTGATTGTGCAAAAGACCATGGTGTCTGAAGCTCTGCAGTCTCTTAAGAAGGGGTTAAATGGTGTCCTAGCAGTCTCTGCTGATTGTGTAAAACACAGTTCCTGTGGGGCTTACGTTCTGCCGTCTCTTAAGAAGGGGGTTAAATGGTGCCCTAGCAGTCTCTTTTGATTGTGCAAAAGACCATGGTGTCTGGAGCTCTGCAGTCTCTTAAGAAGAGGTTAAATGGTGCCTTAGCAGTCTCTGTTGATTGTGTAAAACACAGTTCCTGTGGGGCTTACGTTCTGCCGTCTTTTAAGAAGGGGTTAAATGGTGCCCTAGCAGTCTCTTTTGATTGTGCAAAAGACCATGGGGTCTGAAGCTCCGCAGTCTCTTAAGAAGAGGTTAAATGGTGCCCTAGCAGTCTCTGCTGATTGTGTAAAATACAGTTCCTATGGCGTCTGAAGCTCTGCAGTCTCTAGAGAATGGGTGAAATTGTGCAATAGTAGTCTCTTTTGATTGTGCAAAAGACCATGGTGTCTGAAGCTCCGGAGTCTCTTGAAAATTGGGTAAATGGTGCCCTAGCAGTCTCTTTTGATTGTGCAAAAGACCATGGTGTCTGAAGCTCTGCAGCCTCTTAGGAAGAGGTTAAATGGTGCCCTAGCAGTCTCTGCTGATTGTGTAAAATACAGGTCCTATGGCGTCTGAAGCTCTGCAGTCTCCAGAGAATGGGTTAAACTGTGCGATAGCAGTCTCTTCTGACTGTGCAAAAGAGCATGGTGTCTAAAGCTCCGCAGTCTCTAGGGAATGGGGTAAATGGTGTCCTAGCAGTCTCTGCTAATTGTGTAACACACAGTTCCTGTGGGGCTCACGTTCTGCTGTCTCTTAAGAAGGGGTTAAATGGTGCCCTAGCAGTCTCTGCTGATTGTGTAAAACACAGTTCCTGTGGGGCCTACGTTCTGCCGTCTTTTAAGAAGGGGTTAAATGGTGCCCTAGCAGTCTCTTTTGATTGTGCAAAAGACTATGGTGTCTGAAGCTCTGCAGTCTCTTAAGAAGAGGTTAAATGGTGCCCTAGCAGTCTCTGCTGATTGTGTAAAACACAGTTCCTGTGGGGCTTACGTTCTGCCGTCTCTTAAGAAGGGGGTTAAATGGTGCCCTAGCAGTCTCTTTTGATTGTGGAAAAGACCATGGTGTCTGAAGCTCTGCAGTCTCTTAAGAAGGGGTTAAATGGTGTCCTAGCAGTCTCTGCTGATTGTGTAAGACACAGTTCCTGTGGGGCTTACGTTCTGCCGTCTCTTAAGAAGGGGGTTAAATGGTGCCCTAGCAGTCTCTTTTGATTGTGCAAAAGACCATGGTGTCTGGAGCTCTGCAGTCTCTTAAGAAGAGGTTAAATGGTGCCTTAGCAGTCTCTGCTGATTGTGTAAAACACAGTTCCTGTGGGGCTTACGTTCTGCCGTCTCTTAAGAAGGGGGTTAAATGATGCCCTAGCAGTCTCTTTTGATTGTGCAAAAGACCATGGTGTCTGAAGCTCTGCAGTCTCTTAAGAAGGGGTTAAATGGTGTCCTAGCAGTCTCTGCTGATTGTGTAAAACACAGTTCCTGTGGGGCTTACGTTCTGCCGTCTCTTAAGAAGGGGGTTAAATGGTGCCCTAGCAGTCTCTTTTGATTGTGCAAAAGACCATGGTGTCTGGAGCTCTGCAGTCTCTTAAGAAGAGGTTAAATGGTGCCTTAGCAGTCTCTGTTGATTGTGTAAAACACAGTTCCTGTGGGGCTTACGTTCTGCCGTCTTTTAAGAAGGGGTTAAATGGTGCCCTAGCAGTCTCTTTTGATTGTGCAAAAGACCATGGGGTCTGAAGCTCCGCAGTCTCTTAAGAAGAGGTTAAATGGTGCCCTAGCAGTCTCTGCTGATTGTGTAAAATACAGTTCCTATGGCGTCTGAAGCTCTGCAGTCTCTAGAGAATGGGTGAAATTGTGCAATAGTAGTCTCTTTTGATTGTGCAAAAGACCATGGTGTCTGAAGCTCCGGAGTCTCTTGAAAATTGGGTAAATGGTGCCCTAGCAGTCTCTTTTGATTGTGCAAAAGACCATGGTGTCTGAAGCTCTGCAGCCTCTTAGGAAGAGGTTAAATGGTGCCCTAGCAGTCTCTGCTGATTGTGTAAAATACAGGTCCTATGGCGTCTGAAGCTCTGCAGTCTCCAGAGAATGGGTTAAACTGTGCGATAGCAGTCTCTTCTGACTGTGCAAAAGAGCATGGTGTCTAAAGCTCCGCAGTCTCTAGGGAATGGGGTAAATGGTGTCCTAGCAGTCTCTGCTAATTGTGTAACACACAGTTCCTGTGGGGCTCACGTTCTGCTGTCTCTTAAGAAGGGGTTAAATGGTGCCCTAGCAGTCTCTGCTGATTGTGTAAAACACAGTTCCTGTGGGGCCTACGTTCTGCCGTCTTTTAAGAAGAGGTTAAATGGTGCCCTAGCAGTCTCTTTTGATTGTGCAAAAGACTATGGTGTCTGAAGCTCTGCAGTCTCTTAAGAAGAGGTTAAATGGTGCCCTAGCAGTCTCTGCTGATTGTGTAAAATACAGTTCCTATGGCGTCTGAAGCTCTGCAGTCTCTAGAGAATGGGTGAAATTGTGCAATAGCAGTCTCTTTTGATTGTGCAAAAGACCATGGTGTCTGAAGCTCTGGAGTCTCTGGAAAATTGGGTAAATGGTGCCGTAGCAGTCTCTTTTGATTGTGCAAAAGACCATGGTGTCTGAAGCAATGTAGTCTCTTAAGAAGAAGTTAAATGGTGCCCTAGCAGTCTCTGCTTATTGTGTAAAACACAGTTCCTGTGGGGCTTACGTTCTGCCGTCTCTTAAGAAGGGGTTAAATGGTGCCCTAGCAGTCTCTTTTGATTGTGGAAAAGACCATGGTGTCTGAAGCTCTGCAGTCTCTTAAGAAGGGGTTAAATGGTGTCCTAGCAGTCTCTGCTGATTGTGTAAGACACAGTTCCTGTGGGGCTTACGTTCTGCCGTCTCTTAAGAAGGGGGTTAAATGGTGCCCTAGCAGTCTCTTTTGATTGTGCAAAAGACCATGGTGTCTGGAGCTCTGCAGTCTCTTAAGAAGAGGTTAAATGGTGCCTTAGCAGTCTCTGCTGATTGTGTAAAACACAGTTCCTGTGGGGCTTACGTTCTGCCGTCTCTTAAGAAGGGGGTTAAATGATGCCCTAGCAGTCTCTTTTGATTGTGCAAAAGACCATGGTGTCTGAAGCTCTGCAGTCTCTTAAGAAGGGGTTAAATGGTGTCCTAGCAGTCTCTGCTGATTGTGTAAAACACAGTTCCTGTGGGGCTTACGTTCTGCCGTCTCTTAAGAAGGGGGTTAAATGGTGCCCTAGCAGTCTCTTTTGATTGTGCAAAAGACCATGGTGTCTGGAGCTCTGCAGTCTCTTAAGAAGAGGTTAAATGGTGCCTTAGCAGTCTCTGTTGATTGTGTAAAACACAGTTCCTGTGGGGCTTACGTTCTGCCGTCTTTTAAGAAGGGGTTAAATGGTGCCCTAGCAGTCTCTTTTGATTGTGCAAAAGACCATGGGGTCTGAAGCTCCGCAGTCTCTTAAGAAGAGGTTAAATGGTGCCCTAGCAGTCTCTGCTGATTGTGTAAAATACAGTTCCTATGGCGTCTGAAGCTCTGCAGTCTCTAGAGAATGGGTGAAATTGTACAATAGTAGTCTCTTTTGATTGTGCAAAAGACCATGGTGTCTGAAGCTCCGGAGTCTCTTGAAAATTGGGTAAATGGTGCCCTAGCAGTCTCTTTTGATTGTGCAAAAGACCATGGTGTCTGAAGCTCTGCAGCCTCTTAGGAAGAGGTTAAATGGTGCCCTAGCAGTCTCTGCTGATTGTGTAAAATACAGGTCCTATGGCGTCTGAAGCTCTGCAGTCTCCAGAGAATGGGTTAAACTGTGCGATAGCAGTCTCTTCTGACTGTGCAAAAGAGCATGGTGTCTAAAGCTCCGCAGTCTCTAGGGAATGGGGTAAATGGTGTCCTAGCAGTCTCTGCTAATTGTGTAACACACAGTTCCTGTGGGGCTCACGTTCTGCTGTCTCTTAAGAAGGGGTTAAATGGTGCCCTAGCAGTCTCTGCTGATTGTGTAAAACACAGTTCCTGTGGGGCCTACGTTCTGCCGTCTTTTAAGAAGGGGTTAAATGGTGCCCTAGCAGTCTCTTTTGATTGTGCAAAAGACCATGGTGTCTGAAGCTCTGCAGTCTCTTAAGAAGAGGTTAAATGGTGCCCTAGCAGTCTCTGCTGATTGTGTAAAATACAGTTCCTATGGCGTCTGAAGCTCTGCAGTCTCTAGAGAATGGGTGAAATTGTGCAATAGCAGTCTCTTTTGATTGTGCAAAAGACCATGGTGTCTGAAGCTCTGGAGTCTCTGGAAAATTGGGTAAATGGTGCCGTAGCAGTCTCTTTTGATTGTGCAAAAGACCATGGTGTCTGAAGCAATGTAGTCTCTTAAGAAGAAGTTAAATGGTGCCCTAGCAGTCTCTGCTTATTGTGTAAAACACAGTTCCTGTGGGGCTTACGTTCTGCCGTCTCTTAAGAAGGGGTTAAATGGTGCCCTAGCAGTCTCTTTTGATTGTGGAAAAGACCATGGTGTCTGAAGCTCTGCAGTCTCTTAAGAAGGGGTTAAATGGTGTCCTAGCAGTCTCTGCTGATTGTGTAAAACACAGTTCCTGTGGGGCTTACGTTCTGCCGTCTCTTAAGAAGGGGGTTAAATGGTGCCCTAGCAGCCTCTTTTGATTGTGCAAAAGACCATGGTGTCTGGAGCTCTGCAGTCTCTTAAGAAGAGGTTAAATGGTGCCTTAGCAGTCTCTGCTGATTGTGTAAAACACAGTTCCTGTGGGGCTTACGTTCTGCCGTCTCTTAAGAAGGGGGTTAAATGGTGCCCTAGCAGTCTCTTTTGATTGTGCAAAAGACCATGGTGTCTGAAGCTCTGCAGTCTCTTAAGAAGGGGTTAAATGGTGTCCTAGCAGTCTCTGCTGATTGTGTAAAACACAGTTCCTGTGGGGCTTACGTTCTGCCGTCTCTTAAGAAGGGGGTTAAATGGTGCCCTAGCAGTCTCTTTTGATTGTGCAAAAGACCATGGTGTCTGGAGCTCTGCAGTCTCTTAAGAAGAGGTTAAATGGTGCCTTAGCAGTCTCTGTTGATTGTTTAAAACACAGTTCCTGTGGGGCTTACGTTCTGCCGTCTTTTAAGAAGGGGTTAAATGGTGCCCTAGCAGTCTCTTTCGATTGTGCAAAAGACCATGGGGTCTGAAGCTCCGCAGTCTCTTAAGAAGAGGTTAAATGGTGCCCTAGCAGTCTCTGCTGATTGTGTAAAATACAGTTCCTATGGCGTCTGAAGCTCTGCAGTCTCTAGAGAATGGGTGAAATTGTGCAATAGTAGTCTCTTTTGATTGTGCAAAAGACCATGGTGTCTGAAGCTCCGGAGTCTCTTGAAAATTGGGTAAATGGTGCCCTAGCAGTCTCTTTTGATTGTGCAAAAGACCATGGTGTCTGAAGCTCTGCAGCCTCTTAGGAAGAGGTTAAATGGTGCCCTAGCAGTCTCTGCTGATTGTGTAAAATACAGGTCCTATGGCGTCTGAAGCTCTGCAGTCTCCAGAGAATGGGTTAAACTGTGCGATAGCAGTCTATTCTGACTGTGCAAAAGAGCATGGTGTCTAAAGCTCCGCAGTCTCTAGGGAATGGGGTAAATGGTGTCCTAGCAGTCTCTGCTGATTGTGTAACACACAGTTCCTGTGGGGCTCACGTTCTGCTGTCTCTTAAGAAGGGGTTAAATGGTGCCCTAGCAGTCTCTGCTGATTGTGTAAAACACAGTTCCTGTGGGGCCTACGTTCTGCCGTCTTTTAAGAAGGGGTTAAATGGTGCCCTAGCAGTCTCTTTTGATTGTGCAAAAGACCATGGAGTCTGAAGCTCTGCAGTCTCTTAAGAAGAGGTTAAATGGTGCCCTAGCAGTCTCTGCTGATTGTGTAAAATACAGTTCCTATGGCGTCTGAAGCTCTGCAGTCTCTAGAGAATGGGTGAAATTGTGCAATAGCAGTCTCTTTTGATTGTGCAAAAGACCATGGTGTCTGAAGCTCTGGAGTCTCTGGAAAATTGGGTAAATGGTGCTGTAGCAGTCTCTTTTGATTGTGCAAAAGACCATGGTGTCTGAAGCAATGTAGTCTCTTAAGAAGAAGTTAAATGGTGCCCTAGCAGTCTCTGCTGATTGTGTAAAACACAGTTCCTGTGGGGCTTACGTTCTGCCGTCTCTAAAGAAGGGGGTTAAATGGTGCCCTAGCAGTCTCTTTTGATTGTGCAAAAGACCATGGTGTCTGAAGCTCTGCAGTCTCTTAAGAAGGGGTTAAATGGTGTCCTAGCAGTCTCTGCTGATTGTGTAAAACACAGTTCCTGTGGGGCTTACGTTCTGCCGTCTCTTAAGAAGGGGTTAAATGGTGCCCTAGCAGTCTCTTTTGATTGTGCAAAAGACCATGGTGTCTGGAGCTCTGCAGTCTCTTAAGAAGAGGTTAAATGGTGCCTTAGCAGTCTCTGTTGATTGTGTAAAACACAGTTCCTGTGGGGCTTACGTTCTGCCGACTTTTAAGAAGGGGTTAAATGGTGCCCTAGCAGTCTCTTTTGATTGTGCAAAAGACCATGGGGTCTGAAGCTCCGCAGTCTCTTAAGAAGAGGTTAAATGGTGCCCTAGCAGTCTCTGCTGATTGTGTAAAATACAGTTCCTATGGCGTCTGAAGCTCTGCAGTCTCTAGAGAATGGGTGAAATTGTGCAATAGTAGTCTCTTTTGATTGTGCAAAAGACCATGGTGTCTGAAGCTCCGGAGTCTCTTGAAAATTGGGTAAATGGTGCCCTAGCAGTCTCTTTTGATTGTGCAAAAGACCATGGAGTCTGAAGCTCTGCAGCCTCTTAGGAAGAGGTTAAATGGTGCCCTAGCAGTCTCTGCTGATTGTGTAAAATACAGGTCCTATGGCGTCTGAAGCTCTGCAGTCTCCAGAGAATGGGTTAAACTGTGCGATAGCAGTCTCTTCTGACTGTGCAAAAGAGCATGGTGTCTAAAGCTCCGCAGTCTCTAGGGAATGGGGTAAATGGTGTCCTAGCAGTCTCTGCTGATTGTGTAACACACAGTTCCTGTGGGGCTCACGTTCTGCTGTCTCTTAAGAAGGGGTTAAATGGTGCCCTAGCAGTCTCTGCTGATTGTGTAAAACACAGTTCCTGTGGGGCCTACGTTCTGCCGTCTTTTAAGAAGGGGTTAAATGGTGCCCTAGCAGTCTCTTTTGATTGTGCAAAAGACCATGGTGTCTGAAGCTCTGCAGTCTCTTAAGAAGAGGTTAAATGGTGCCCTAGAAGTCTCTGCTGATTGTGTAAAATACAGTTCCTATGGCGTCTGAAGCTCTGCAGTCTCTAGAGAATGGGTGAAATTGTGCAATAGCAGTCTCTTTTGATTGTGCAAAAGACCATGGTGTCTGAAGCTCCGGAGTCTCTGGAAAATTGGGTAAATGGTGCCCTAGCAGTCTCTTTTGATTGTGCAAAAGACCATGGTGTCTGAAGCTCTGCAGTCTCTTAAGAAGAGGTTAAATGGTGCCCTAGCAGTCTCTGATGAGTGTGTAAAATACAGTTCCTATGGCGTCTGAAGCTCTGCAGTCTCCAGAGAATGGTTAAACTGTGCAATAGCAGTCTCTTCTGACTGTGCAAAAGACCATGGTGTCTGAAGCTCTGCAGTCTCTGGAGAATGGGGTAAATGGTGTCCTAGCAGTCTCTTCTGATTGTGTAAAACACAGTTCCTGTGGGGCTGACGTTCTGCCGTCTCTTAAGAAGGGGTTAAATGGTGCCCTAGCAGCCTCTGCTGATTGTGTAAAACACAGTTCCTGTGGGGCTTACGTTCTGCCGTCTCTTAAGAAGGGGTTAAATGGTGCCCTAGCAGTCTCTTTTGATTGTGCAAAAGACCATGGTGTCTGAAGCTTTGCAGTCTCTTAAGCAGAGGTTAAATGGTGCCCTAGCAGTCTCTGCTGATTGTGTAAAATACAGTTCCTATGGCGTCTTAAGCTCTGGAGTCTCTAGAGAATGGGTGAAATTGTGCAATAGCAGTCTCTTTTGATTGTGCAAAAGACCATGGTGTCTGAAGCTCCGGAGTCTCTGGAAAATTGATTAAATGGTGCCCTACCAGTCTCTTTTGATTGTGCAAAAGACCATGGTGTCTGAAGCTCTGCAGTCTCTTAAGAAGAGGTTAAATGGTGCCCTAGCAGTCTCTACTGATTGTGTAAAACACAGTTCCTGAGGGGCTTACGTTCTGCCGTCTCTTAAGAAGGGTTTAAATGGTGCCCTAGCAGTCTCTTTTGATTGTGCAAAAGACCATGGTGTCTGAAGCTCTGCAGTCTCTTAAGAAGGGGTTAAATGGTGCCCTAGCAGTCTCTGCTGATTGTGTAAAACACAGTTCCTATGGGGCTTACGTTCTGCCATCTCTTAAGAAGGGGTTAAATGGTGCCCTAGCAGTCTCTTTTGATTGTGCAAAAGACCATGGTGTCTGAAGCTCTGCAGTCTCTTAAGAAGAGGTTAAATGGTGCCCTAGCAGTCTCTGCTGAGTGTGTAAAATACAGTTCCTATGGCGTCTGAAGCTCTGCAGTCTCCAGAGAATGGGTTAAACTGTGCAATAGCAGTCTCTTTTGATTGTGCAAAAGACCATGGTGTCTGAAGCTCCGGAGTCTCTGGAAAATTGGGTAAATGATGCCCTATCAGTCTCTTTTGATTGTGCAAAAGACCATGGTGTCTGAAGCTTTGCAATCTCATAAGAAGAGGTTAAATGGTGCCCTAGCAGTCTCTGCTGATTGTGTAAAATACAGTTCCTATGGCGTCTGAAGCTCTGCAGTCTCTATAGAATGGGTGAAATTGTGCAATAGCAGTCTCTTTTGATTGTGCAAAAGACCATGGTGTCTGAAGCTCTGGAGTCTCTGGAAAATTGGGTAAGTGGTGCCGTAGCAGTCTCTTTTGATTGTGCAAAAGACCATGGTGTCTGAAGCAATGTAGTCTCTTAAGAAGAAGTTAAATGGTGCCCTAGCAGTCTCTGCTGATTGTGTAAAACACAGTTCCTGTGGGGCTTACGTTCTGCCGTCTCTTAAGAAGGGGGTTAAATGGTGCCCTAGCAGTCTCTTTTGATTGTGCAAAAGACCATGGTGTCTGAAGCTCTGCAGTCTCTTAAGAAGTGGTTAAATGGTGTCCTAGCAGTCTCTGCTGATTATGTAAAACACAGTTCCTGTGGGGCTTACGTTCTGCCGTCTCTTAAGAAGGGGTTAAATGGTGCCCTAGCAGTCTCTTTTGATTGTGCAAAAGACCATGGTGTCTGAAGCTCTGCAGTCTCTTAAGAAGAGGTTAAATGGTGCCCTAGCAGTCTCTGCTGAGTGTGTAAATTACAGTTCCTATGGCGTCTAAAGCTCTGCAGTCTCCAGAGAATGGGTTAAACTGTGCAATAGCAGTCTCTTTTGATTGTGCAAAAGACCGTGGGGTCTGAAGCTCCGCAGTCTCTTAAGAAGAGGTTAAATGGTGCCCTAGCAGTCTCTGCTGATTGTGTAAAACACTGTTCCTATGGCGTCTAAAGCTCTGCAGTCTCCAGAGAATGGGTTAAACTGTGCAATAGCAGTCTCTTTTGATTGTGCAAAAGACCATGGGGTCTGAAGCTCCGCAGTCTCTTAAGAAGAGGTTAAATGGTGCCCTAGCAGTCTCTGCTGATTGTGTAAAACATTGTTCCTGTGGGGCTTACGTTCTGCCGTCTCTTAAGAAGGGGTTAAATGGTGCCCTAGCAGTCTCTTTTGATTGTGCAAAAGACCATGGTGTCTGAAGCTCTGTAGTCTCTTAAGAAGAGGTTAAATGGTGCCGTAGCAGTCTCTGCTGAGTGTGTAAAATACAGTTCCTATGGCATCTAAAGCTCTGCAGTCTCCAGAGAATGGGTTAAACTGTGCAATAGCAGTCTCTTTTGATTGTGCAAAAGACGATGGGGTCTGAAGCTCCGCAGTCTCTTAAGAAGAGGTTAAATGGTTCCCTAGCAGTCTCTGCTGATTGTGTAAAATACAGTTCCTATGGCGTCTGAAGCTCTGCAGTCTCTAGAGAATGGGTGAAATTGTGCAATAGCAGTCTCTTTTGATTGTGCAAAAGACCATGGTGTCTGAAGCTCCGGAGTCTCTGGAAAATTGGGTAAATGGTGCCCTAGCAGTCTCTTTTGATTGTGCAAAAGACCATGGTGTCTGAAGTTTTGCAGTCTCTTAAGAAGACGTTAAATGGTGCCCTAGCAGTCTCTGCTGATTGTGTAAAATATAGTTCCTATGGCGTCTTAAGCTCTGGAGTCTCTAGAGAATGGGTGAAATTGTGCAATAGCAGTCTCTTTTGATTGTGCAAAAGACCATGGTGTCTGAAGCTCCAGAGTCTCTGGAAAATTGGGTAAATGGTGCCCTAGCAGTCTCTTTTGATTGTGCAAAAGACCATGGTGTCTGAAGTTCTGCAGTCTCTTAAGAAGAGGTTAAATGGTGCCCTAGCAGTCTTTGCTGATTGTGTAAAACACAGTTCCTGAGGGACTTACGTTCTGCTGTCTCTTAAGAAGGGTTTAAATGGTGCCCTAGCAGTCTCTTTTGATTGTGCAAAAAGACCATGGTGTCTGAAGCTCTACAGTATCTTAAGAAGGGGTTAAATGGTGCCCTAGCAGTCTCTGCTGATTGTGTAAAACACAGTTCCTGTGGGGCTTACGTTCTGCCGTCTCTTAAGAAGGGGTTAAATGGTGCCCTAGCAGTCTCTTTTGATTGTGCAAAAGACCATGGTGTCTGAAGCTCTGCAGTCTCTTAAGAAGAGGTTAAATGGTGCCCTAGCAGTCTCTGCTGAGTGTGTAAAATACAGTTCCTATGGCGTCTAAAGCTCTGCAGTCTCCAGAGAATGGGTTAAACTGTGCAATAGCAGTCTCTTTTGATTGTGCAAAAGACGATGGGGTCTGAAGCTCCGCAGTCTCTTAAGAAGAGGTTAAATGGTGCCCTAGCAGTCTCTGCTGATTGTGTAAAACACTGTTCCTGTGGGGCTTACCTTCTGCCGTCTCTTAAGAAGGGGTTAAATGGTGACCTAGCAGTCTCTTTTGATTGTGCAAAAGACCATGGGGTCTGAAGCTCCGCAGTCTCTTAAGAAGAGGTTAAATGGTGCCCTAGCAGTCTCTGCTGATTGTGTAAAATACAGTTCCTATGGCGTCTGAAGCTCTGCAGTCTCTAGAGAATGGGTGAAATTGTGCAATAGCAGTCTCTTTTGATTGTGCAAAAGACCATGGTGTCTGAAGCTCCGGAGTCTCTGGAAAATTGGGTAAATGGTGCCCTAGCAGTCTCTTTTGATTGTGCAAAAGACCATGGTGTCTGAAGTTTTGCAGTCTCTTAAGAAGAGGTTAAATGGTGCCCTAGCAGTCTCTGCTGATTGTGTAAAATACAGTTCCTATGGCGTCTTAAGCTCTGGAGTCTCTAGAGAATGGGTGAAATTGTGCAATAGCAGTCTCTTTTGATTGTGCAAAAGACCATGGTGTCTGAAGCTCCAGAGTCTCTGGAAAATTGGGTAAATGGTGCCCTAGCAGTCTCTTTTGATTGTGCAAAAGACCATGGTGTCTGAAGTTCTGCAGTCTCTTAAGAAGAGGTTAAATGGTGCCCTAGCAGTCTCTGCTGATTGTGTAAAACACAGTTCCTGAGGGACTTACGTTCTGCCGTCTCTTAAGAAGGGTTTAAATGGTGCCCTAGCAGTCTCTTTTGATTGTGCAAAAAGACCATGGTGTCTGAAGCTCTGCAGTATCTTAAGAAGGGGTTAAATGGTGCCCTAGCAGTCGCTGCTGATTGTGTAAAACACAGTTCCTGTGGGGCTTACGTTCTGCCGTCTCTTAAGAAGGGGTTAAATGGTGCCCTAGCAGTCTCTTTTGATTGTGCAAAAGACCATGTTGTCTGAAGCTCTGCAGTCTCTTAAGAAGAGGTTAAATGGTGCCCTAGCAGTCTCTGCTGAGTGTGTAAAATACAGTTCCTATGGCGTCTAAAGCTCTGCAGTCTCCAGAGAATGGGTTAAACTGTGCAATAGCAGTCTCTTTTGATTGTGCAAAAGACCATGGGGTCTGAAGCTCCGCAGTCTCTTAAGAAGAGGTTAAATGGTGCCCTAGCACTCTCTGCTGATTGTGTAAAACACTGTTCCTGTGGGGCTTACGTTCTGCCGTCTCTTAAGAAGGGGTTAAATGGTGCCCTAGCAGTCTCTTTTGATTGTGCAAAAGACCATGGGGTCTGAAGCTCCGCAGTCTCTTAAGAAGAGGTTAAATGGTGCCCTAGCAGTCTCTGCTGATTGTGTAAAATACAGTTCCTATGGCGTCTGAAGCTCTGCAGTCTCTAGAGAATGGGTGAAATTGTGCAATAGCAGTCTCTTTTGATTGTGCAAAAGACCATGGTGTCTGAAGCTCCGGAGTCTCTGGAAAATTGGGTAAATGGTGCCCTAGCAGTCTCTTTTGATTGTGCAAAAGACCATGGTGTCTGAAGTTTTGCAGTCTCTTAAGAAGAGGTTAAATGGTGCCCTAGCAGTCTCTGCTGATTGTGTAAAATACAGTTCCTATGGCGTCTTAAGCTCTGGAGTCTCTAGAGAATGGGTGAAATTGTGCAATAGCAGTCTCTTTTGATTGTGCAAAAGACCATGGTGTCTGAAGCTCCAGAGTATCTGGAAAATTGGGTAAATGGTGCCCTAGCAGTCTCTTTTGATTGTGCAAAAGACCATGGTGTCTGAAGTTCTGCAGTCTCTTAAGAAGAGGTTAAATGGTGCCCTAGCAGTCTCTGCTGATTGTGCAAAACACAGTTCCTGAGGGACTTACGTTCTGCCGTCTCTTAAGAAGGGTTTAAATGGTGCCCTAGCAGTCTCTTTTGATTGTGCAAAAAGACCATGTTGTCTGAAGCTCTGCAGTATCTTAAGAAGGGGTTAAATGGTGCCCTAGCAGTCTCTGCTGATTATGTAAAACACAGTTCCTGTGGGGCTTACGTTCTGCCGTCTCTTAAGAAGGGGTTAAATGGTGCCCTAGCAGTCTCTTTTGATTGTGCAAAAGACCATGGTGTCTGAAGCTCTGCAGTCTCTTAAGAACAGGTTAAATGGTGCCCTAGCAGTCTCTGCTGAGTGTGTAAATTACAGTTCCTATGGCGTCTAAAGCTCTGCAGTCTCCAGAGAATGGGTTAAACTGTGCAATAGCAGTCTCTTTTGATTGTGCAAAAGACCGTGGGGTCTGAAGCTCCGCAGTCTCTTAAGAAGAGGTTAAATGGTGCCCTAGCAGTCTCTGCTGATTGTGTAAAACACTGTTCCTATGGCGTCTAAAGCTCTGCAGTCTCCAGAGAATGGGTTAAACTGTGCAATAGCAGTCTCTTTTGATTGTGCAAAAGACCATGGGGTCTGAAGCTCCGCAGTCTCTTAAGAAGAGGTTAAATGGTGCCCTAGCAGTCTCTGCTGATTGTGTAAAACATTGTTCCTGTGGGGCTTACGTTCTGCTGTCTCTTAAGAAGGGGTTAAATGGTGCCCTAGCAGTCTCTGCTGATTGTGTAAAACACAGTTCCTGTGGGGCTTACGTTCTGCCGTCTCTTAAGAAGGGGTTCAATGGTGCCCTAGCAGTCTCTTTTGATTGTGTAAAAGACCATGGTGTCTGAAGCTCTGCAGTCTCTTAAGAAGAGGTTAAATGATGCCCTAACAGTCTCTGCTGAGTGTGTAAAATACAGTTCCTATGGCGTCTGAAGCTCTGCAGTCTCCAGAGAATGGGTTAAACTGTGCAATAGCAGTCTCTTCTGACTGTGCAAAAGCCCATGGTGTCTGAAGCTCCGCAGTCTCTGGAGAATGGGGTAAATGGTGTCCTAGCAGTCTCTGCTGATTGTGTAAAATACAGTTCCTGTGGGGCTGACGTTCTGCCGTCTCTTAAGAAGGGGTTAAATGGTGCCCTAGCAGTCTCTGCTGATTGTGTAAAACACAGTTCCTGTGGGGCTTACGTTCTGCCGTCTCTTAAGAAGGGGTTAAATGGTGCCCTAGCAGTCTCTTTTGATTGTGCAAAAGACCATGGTGTCTGAAGCTCTGCAGTCTCTTAAGAAGAGGTTAAATGGTGCCCTAGCAGTCTCTGCTGATTGTGTAAAATACAGTTCCTATGGCGTCTTAAGCTCTGGAGTCTCTAGAGAATGGGTGAAATTGTGCAATAGCAGTCTCTTTTGATTGTGCAAAAGACCATGGTGTCTGAAGCTCCAGAGTCTCTGGAAAATTGGGTAAATGGTGCCCTAGCAGTCTCTTTTGATTGTGCAAAAGACCATGGTGTCTGAAGCTCTGCAGTCTCTTAAGAAGAGGTTAAATGGTGCCCTAGCAGTCTCTGCTGATTGTGTAAAACACAGTTCCTGAGGGACTTACGTTCTGCCGTCTCTTAAGAAGGGTTTAAATGGTGCCCTAGCAGTCTCTTTTGATTGTGCAAAAAGACCATGGTGTCTGAAGCTCTGCAGTATCTTAAGAAGGGGTTAAATGGTGCCCTAGCAGTCTCTGCTGATTGTGTAAAACACAGTTCCTGTGGGGCTTACGTTCTGCCGTCTCTTAATAAGGGGTTAAATGGTGCCCTAGCAGTCTCTTTTTATTGTGCAAAAGACCATGGTGTCTGAAGCTCTGCAGTCTCTTAAGAAGAGGTTAAATGGTGCCGTAGCAGTCTCTGCTGAGTGTGTAAAATACAGTTCCTATGGCGTCTAAAGCTCTGCAGTCTCCAGAGAATGGGTTAAACTGTGCAATAGCAGGGTCTTTTGATTGTGCAAAAGACCATGGGGTCTGAAGCTCCGCAGTCTCTTAAGAAGAGGTTAAATGGTGCCCTAGCAGTCTCTGCTGATTGTGTAAAACACTGTTCCTGTGGGGCTTACGTTCTGCCGTCTCTTAAGAAGGGGTTAAATGGTGCCCTAGCAGTCTCTTTTGATTGTGCAAAAGACCATGGGGTCTGAAGCTCCGCAGTCTCTTAAGAAGAGGTTAAATGGTGCCCTAGCAGTCTCTGCTGATTGTGTAACATACAGTTCCTATGGCGTCTGAAGCTCTGCAGTCTCTAGAGAATGGGTGAAATTGTGCAATAGCAGTCTCTTTTGATTGTGCAAAAGACCATGGTGTCTGAAGCTCCGGAGTCTCTGGAAAATTGGGTAAATGGTGCCCTAGCAGTCTCTTTTGATTGTGCAAAAGACCATGGTGTCTGGAGTTTTGCAGTCTCTTAAGAAGAGGTTAAATGGTGCCCTAGCAGTCTCTGCTGATTGTGTAAAATACAGTTCCTATGGCGTCTTAAGCTCTGGAGTCTCTAGAGAATGGGTGAAATTGTGCAATTGCAGTCTCTTTTGATTGTGCAAAAGACCATGGTGTCTGAAGCTCCAGAGTATCTGGAAAATTGGGTAAATGGTGCCCTAGCATTCTCTTTTGATTGTGCAAAAGACCATGGTGTCTGAAGTTCTGCAGTCTCTTAAGAAGAGGTTAAATGGTGCCCTAGCAGTCTCTGCTGATTGTGCAAAACACAGTTCCTGAGGGACTTACGTTCTGCCGTCTCTTAAGAAGGGTTTAAATGGTGCCCTAGCAGTCTCTTTTGATTGTGCAAAAAGACCATGTTGTCTGAAGCTCTGCAGTATCTTAAGAAGGGGTTAAATGGTGCCTTAGCAGTCTCTGCTGATTATGTAAAACACAGTTCCTGTGGGGCTTACGTTCTGCCGTCTCTTAAGAAGGGGTTAAATGGTGCCCTAGCAGTCTCTTTTGATTGTGCAAAAGACCATGGTGTCTGAAGCTCTGCAGTCTCTTAAGAAGAGGTTAAATGGTGCCCTAGCAGTCTCTGCTGAGTGTGTAAATTACAGTTCCTATGGCGTCTAAAGCTCTGCAGTCTCCAGAGAATGGGTTAAACTGTGCAATAGCAGTCTCTTTTGATTGTGCAAAAGACCGTGGGGTCTGAAGCTCCGCAGTCTCTTAAGAAGAGGTTAAATGGTGCCCTAGCAGTCTCTGCTGATTGTGTAAAACACTGTTCCTATGGCGTCTAAAGCTCTGCAGTCTCCAGAGAATGGGTTAAACTGTGCAATAGCAGTCTCTTTTGATTGTGCAAAAGACCATGGGGTCTGAAGCTCCGCAGTCTCTTAAGAAGAGGTTAAATGGTGCCCTAGCAGTCTCTGCTGATTGTGTAAAACATTGTTCCTGTGGGGCTTACGTTCTGCCGTCTCTTAAGAAGGGGTTAAATGGTGCCCTAGCAGTCTCTTTTGATTGTGCAAAAGACCATGGTGTCTGAAGCTCTGCAGTCTCTTAAGAAGAGGTTAAATGGTGCCGTAGCAGTCTCTGCTGAGTGTGTAAAATACAGTTCCTATGGCATCTAAAGCTCTGCAGTCTCCAGAGAATGGGTTAAACTGTGCAATAGCAGTCTCTTTTGATTGTGCAAAAGACGATGGGGTCTGAAGCTCCGCAGTCTCTTAAGAAGAGGTTAAATGGTTCCCTAGCAGTCTCTGCTGATTGTGTAAAATACAGTTCCTATGGCGTCTGAAGCTCTGCAGTCTCTAGAGAATGGGTGAAATTGTGCAATAGCAGTCTCTTTTGATTGTGCAAAAGACCATGGTGTCTGAAGCTCCGGAGTCTCTGGAAAATTGGGTAAATGGTGCCCTAGCAGTCTCTTTTGATTGTGCAAAAGACCATGGTGTCTGAAGTTTTGCAGTCTCTTAAGAAGACGTTAAATGGTGCCCTAGCAGTCTCTGCTGATTGTGTAAAATATAGTTCCTATGGCGTCTTAAGCTCTGGAGTCTCTAGAGAATGGGTGAAATTGTGCAATAGCAGTCTCTTTTGATTGTGCAAAAGACCATGGTGTCTGAAGCTCCAGAGTCTCTGGAAAATTGGGTAAATGGTGCCCTAGCAGTCTCTTTTGATTGTGCAAAAGACCATGGTGTCTGAAGTTCTGCAGTCTCTTAAGAAGAGGTTAAATGGTGCCCTAGCAGTCTTTGCTGATTGTGTAAAACACAGTTCCTGAGGGACTTACGTTCTGCTGTCTCTTAAGAAGGGTTTAAATGGTGCCCTAGCAGTCTCTTTTGATTGTGCAAAAAGACCATGGTGTCTGAAGCTCTACAGTATCTTAAGAAGGGGTTAAATGGTGCCCTAGCAGTCTCTGCTGATTGTGTAAAACACAGTTCCTGTGGGGCTTACGTTCTGCCGTCTCTTAAGAAGGGGTTAAATGGTGCCCTAGCAGTCTCTTTTGATTGTGCAAAAGACCATGGTGTCTGAAGCTCTGCAGTCTCTTAAGAAGAGGTTAAATGGTGCCCTAGCAGTCTCTGCTGAGTGTGTAAAATACAGTTCCTATGGCGTCTAAAGCTCTGCAGTCTCCAGAGAATGGGTTAAACTGTGCAATAGCAGTCTCTTTTGATTGTGCAAAAGACGATGGGGTCTGAAGCTCCGCAGTCTCTTAAGAAGAGGTTAAATGGTGCCCTAGCAGTCTCTGCTGATTGTGTAAAACACTGTTCCTGTGGGGCTTACCTTCTGCCGTCTCTTAAGAAGGGGTTAAATGGTGACCTAGCAGTCTCTTTTGATTGTGCAAAAGACCATGGGGTCTGAAGCTCCGCAGTCTCTTAAGAAGAGGTTAAATGGTGCCCTTGCAGTCTCTGCTGATTGTGTAAAATACAGTTCCTATGGCGTCTGAAGCTCTGCAGTCTCTAGAGAATGGGTGAAATTGTGCAATAGCAGTCTCTTTTGATTGTGCAAAAGACCATGGTGTCTGAAGCTCCGGAGTCTCTGGAAAATTGGGTAAATGGTGCCCTAGCAGTCTCTTTTGATTGTGCAAAAGACCATGGTGTCTGAAGTTTTGCAGTCTCTTAAGAAGAGGTTAAATGGTGCCCTAGCAGTCTCTGCTGATTGTGTAAAATACAGTTCCTATGGCGTCTTAAGCTCTGGAGTCTCTAGAGAATGGGTGAAATTGTGCAATAGCAGTCTCTTTTGATTGTGCAAAAGACCATGGTGTCTGAAGCTCCAGAGTCTCTGGAAAATTGGGTAAATGGTGCCCTAGCAGTCTCTTTTGATTGTGCAAAAGACCATGGTGTCTGAAGTTCTGCAGTCTCTTAAGAAGAGGTTAAATGGTGCCCTAGCAGTCTCTGCTGATTGTGTAAAACACAGTTCCTGAGGGACTTACGTTCTGCCGTCTCTTAAGAAGGGTTTAAATGGTGCCCTAGCAGTCTCTTTTGATTGTGCAAGAAGACCATGGTGTCTGAAGCTCTGCAGTATCTTAAGAAGGGGTTAAATGGTGCCCTAGCAGTCGCTGCTGATTGTGTAAAACACAGTTCCTGTGGGGCTTACGTTCTGCCGTCTCTTAAGAAGGGGTTAAATGGTGCCCTAGCAGTCTCTTTTGATTGTGCAAAAGACCATGTTGTCTGAAGCTCTGCAGTCTCTTAAGAAGAGGTTAAATGGTGCCCTAGCAGTCTCTGCTGAGTGTGTAAAATACAGTTCCTATGGCGTCTAAAGCTCTGCAGTCTCCAGAGAATGGGTTAAACTGTGCAATAGCAGTCTCTTTTGATTGTGCAAAAGACCATGGGGTCTGAAGCTCCGCAGTCTCTTAAGAAGAGGTTAAATGGTGCCCTAGCACTCTCTGCTGATTGTGTAAAACACTGTTCCTGTGGGGCTTACGTTCTGCTGTCTCTTAAGAAGGGGTTAAATGGTGCCCTAGCAGTCTCTTTTGATTGTGCAAAAGACCATGGGGTCTGAAGCTCCGCAGTCTCTTAAGAAGAGGTTAAATGGTGCCCTAGCAGTCTCTGCTGATTGTGTAAAATACAGTTCCTATGGCGTCTGAAGCTCTGCAGTCTCTAGAGAATGGGTGAAATTGTGCAATAGCAGTCTCTTTTGATTGTGCAAAAGACCATGGTGTCTGAAGCTCCGGAGTCTCTGGAAAATTGGGTAAATGGTGCCCTAGCAGTCTCTTTTGATTGTGCAAAAGACCATGGTGTCTGAAGTTTTGCAGTCTCTTAAGAAGAGGTTAAATGGTGCCCTAGCAGTCTCTGCTGATTGTGTAAAATACAGTTCCTATGGCGTCTGAAGCTCTGCAGTCTCTAGAGAATGGGTGAAATTGTGCAATAGCAGTCTCTTTTGATTGTGCAAAAGACCATGGTGTCTGAAGCTCCGGAGTCTCTGGAAAATTGGGTAAATGGTGCCGTAGCAGTCTCTTTTGATTGGGCAAAAGACCATGGTGTCTGAAGCAATGTAGTCTCTTAAGAAGAGGTTAAATGGTGCCCTAGCAGTCTCTGCTGATTGTGTAAAACACAGTTCCTGTGGGGCTTACGTTCTGCCGTCTCTTAAGAAGGGGTTCAATGGTGCCCTAGCAGTCTCTTTTGATTGTGTAAAAGACCATGGTGTCTGAAGCTCTGCAGTCTCTTAAGAAGAGGTTAAATGGTGCCCTAACAGTCTCTGCTGAGTGTGTAAAATACAGTTCCTATGGCGTCTGAAGCTCTGCAGTCTCCAGAGAATGGGTTAAACTGTGCAATAGCAGTCTCTTCTGACTGTGCAAAAGCCCATGGTGTCTGAAGATCCGCAGTCTCTGGAGAATGGGGTAAATGGTGTCCTAGCAGTCTCTGCTGATTGTGTAAAATACAGTTCCTGTGGGGCTGACGTTCTGCCGTCTCTTAAGAAGGGGTTAAATGGTGCCCTAGCAGTCTCTGCTGATTGTGTAAAACACAGTTCCTGTGGGGCTTACGTTCTGCCGTCTCTTAAGAAGGGGTTAAATGGTGCCCTAGCAGTCTCTTTTGATTGTGCAAAAGACCATGGTGTCTGAAGCTCTGCAGTCTCTTAAGAAGAGGTTAAATGGTGCCCTAGCAGTCTCTGCTGATTGTGTAAAATACAGTTCCTATGGCGTCTTAAGCTCTGGAGTCTCTAGAGAATGGGTGAAATTGTGCAATAGCAGTCTCTTTTGATTGTGCAAAAGACCATGGTGTCTGAAGCTCCAGAGTCTCTGGAAAATTGGGTAAATGGTGCCCTAGCAGTCTCTTTTGATTGTGCAAAAGACCATGGTGTCTGAAGCTCTGCAGTCTTTTAAGAAGAGGTTAAATGGTGCCCTAGCAGTCTCTGCTGATTGTGTAAAACACAGTTCCTGAGGGACTTACGTTCTGCCGTCTCTTAAGAAGGGTTTAAATGGTGCCCTAGCAGTCTCTTTTGATTGTGCAAAAAGACCATGGTGTCTGAAGCTCTGCAGTATCTTAAGAAGGGGTTAAATGGTGCCCTAGCATTCGCTGCTGATTGTGTAAAACACAGTTCCTGTGGGGCTTACGTTCTGCCGTCTCTTAAGAAGGGGTTAAATGGTGCCCTAGCAGTCTCTTTTGATTGTGCAAAAGACCATGTTGTCTGAAGCTCTGCAGTCTCTTAAGAAGAGGTTAAATGGTGCCCTAGCAGTCTCTGCTGAGTGTGTAAAATACAGTTCCTATGGCGTCTAAAGCTCTGCAGTCTCCAGAGAATGGGTTAAACTGTGCAATAGCAGTCTCTTTTGATTGTGCAAAAGACCATGGGGTCTGAAGCTCCGCAGTCTCTTAAGAAGAGGTTAAATGGTGCCCTAGCACTCTCTGCTGATTGTGTAAAACACTGTTCCTGTGGGGCTTACGTTCTGCTGTCTCTTAAGAAGGGGTTAAATGGTGCCCTAGCAGTCTCTTTTGATTGTGCAAAAGACCATGGGGTCTGAAGCCCCGCAATCTCTTAAGAAGAGGTTAAATGGTGCCCTAGCAGTCTCTGCTGATTGTGTAAAATACAGTTCCTATGGCGTCTGAAGCTCTGCAGTCTCTAGAGAATGGGTGAAATTGTGCAATAGCAGTCTCTTTTGATCGTGCAAAAGACCATGGTGTCTGAAGCTCCGGAGTCTCTGGAAAATTGGGTAAATGGTGCCCTAGCAGTCTCTTTTGATTGTGCAAAAGACCATGGTGTCTGAAGTTTTGCAGTCTCTTAAGAAGAGGTTAAATGGTGCCCTAGCAGTCTCTGCTGATTGTGTAAAATACAGTTCCTATGGCGTCTGAAGCTCTGCAGTCTCTAGAGAATGGGTGAAATTGTGCAATAGCAGTCTCTTTTGATTGTGCAAAAGACCATGGTATCTGAAGCTCCGGAGTCTCTGGAAAATTGGGTAAATGGTGCCGTAGCAGTCTCTTTTGATTGGGCAAAAGACCATGGTGTCTGAAGCAATGTAGTCTCTTAAGAAGAGGTTAAATGGTGCCCTAGCAGTCTCTGCTGATTGTGTAAAACACAGTTCCTGTGGGACTTACGTTCTGCCGTCTCTTAAGAAGGGGTTCAATGGTGCCCTAGCAGTCTCTTTTGATTGTGTAAAAGACCATGGTGTCTGAAGCTCTGCAGTCTCTTAAGAAGAGGTTAAATGGTGCCCTAACAGTCTCTGCTGAGTGTGTAAAATACAGTTCCTATGGCGTCTGAAGCTCTGCAGTCTCCAGAGAATGGGTTAAACTGTGCAATAGCAGTCTCTTCTGACTGTGCAAAAGCCCATGGTGTCTGAAGCTCCGCAGTCTCTTAAGAAGAGGTTAAATGGTGCCCTAGCAGTCTCTGCTGATTGTGTAAAATACAGTTCCTATGGCGTCTGAAGCTCTGCAGTCTCTAGAGAATGGGTGAAATTGTGCAATAGCAGTCTCTTTTGATTGTGCAAAAGACCATGGTGTCTGAAGCTCCGGAGTCTCTGGAAAATTGGGTAAATGGTGCCCTAGCAGTCTCTTTTGATTGTGCAAAAGACCATGGTGTCTGAAGTTTTGCAGTCTCTTAAGAAGAGGTTAAATGGTGCCCTAGCAGTCTCTGCTGATTGTGTAAAATACAGTTCCTATGGCGTCTGAAGCTCTGCAGTCTCTAGAGAATGGGTGAAATTGTGCAATAGCAGTCTCTTTTGATTGTGCAAAAGACCATGGTGTCTGAAGCTCCGGAGTCTCTGGAAAATTGGGTAAATGGTGCCGTAGCAGTCTCTTTTGATTGGGCAAAAGACCATGGTGTCTGAAGCAATGTAGTCTCTTAAGAAGAGGTTAAATGGTGCCCTAGCAGTCTCTGCTGATTGTGTAAAACACAGTTCCTGTGGGGCTTACGTTCTGCCGTCTCTTAAGAAGGGGTTCAATGGTGCCCTAGCAGTCTCTTTTGATTGTGTAAAAGACCATGGTGTCTGAAGCTCTGCAGTCTCTTAAGAAGAGGTTAAATGGTGCCCTAACAGTCTCTGCTGAGTGTGTAAAATACAGTTCCTATGGCGTCTGAAGCTCTGCAGTCTCCAGAGAATGGGTTAAACTGTGCAATAGCAGTCTCTTCTGACTGTGCAAAAGCCCATGGTGTCTGAAGATCCGCAGTCTCTGGAGAATGGGGTAAATGGTGTCCTAGCAGTCTCTGCTGATTGTGTAAAATACAGTTCCTGTGGGGCTGACGTTCTGCCGTCTCTTAAGAAGGGGTTAAATGGTGCCCTAGCAGTCTCTGCTGATTGTGTAAAACACAGTTCCTGTGGGGCTTACGTTCTGGCCGTCTCTTAAGAAGGGGTTAAATGGTGCCCTAGCAGTCTCTTTTGATTGTGCAAAAGACCATGGTGTCTGAAGCTCTGCAGTCTCTTAAGAAGAGGTTAAATGGTGCCCTAGCAGTCTCTGCTGATTGTGTAAAATACAGTTCCTATGGCGTCTTAAGCTCTGGAGTCTCTAGAGAATGGGTGAAATTGTGCAATAGCAGTCTCTTTTGATTGTGCAAAAGACCATGGTGTCTGAAGCTCCAGAGTCTCTGGAAAATTGGGTAAATGGTGCCCTAGCAGTCTCTTTTGATTGTGCAAAAGACCATGGTGTCTGAAGCTCTGCAGTCTTTTAAGAAGAGGTTAAATGGTGCCCTAGCAGTCTCTGCTGATTGTGTAAAACACAGTTCCTGAGGGACTTACGTTCTGCCGTCTCTTAAGAAGGGTTTAAATGGTGCCCTAGCAGTCTCTTTTGATTGTGCAAAAAGACCATGGTGTCTGAAGCTCTGCAGTATCTTAAGAAGGGGTTAAATGGTGCCCTAGCAGTCGCTGCTGATTGTGTAAAACACAGTTCCTGTGGGGCTTACGTTCTGCCGTCTCTTAAGAAGGGGTTAAATGGTGCCCTAGCAGTCTCTTTTGATTGTGCAAAAGACCATGTTGTCTGAAGCTCTGCAGTCTCTTAAGAAGAGGTTAAATGGTGCCCTAGCAGTCTCTGCTGAGTGTGTAAAATACAGTTCCTATGGCGTCTAAAGCTCTGCAGTCTCCAGAGAATGGGTTAAACTGTGCAATAGCAGTCTCTTTTGATTGTGCAAAAGACCATGGGGTCTGAAGCTCCGCAGTCTCTTAAGAAGAGGTTAAATGGTGCCCTAGCACTCTCTGCTGATTGTGTAAAACACTGTTCCTGTGGGGCTTACGTTCTGCTGTCTCTTAAGAAGGGGTTAAATGGTGCCCTAGCAGTCTCTTTTGATTGTGCAAAAGACCATGGGGTCTGAAGCTCCGCAGTCTCTTAAGAAGAGGTTAAATGGTGCCCTAGCAGTCTCTGCTGATTGTGTAAAATACAGTTCCTATGGCGTCTGAAGCTCTGCAGTCTCTAGAGAATGGGTGAAATTGTGCAATAGCAGTCTCTTTTGATCGTGCAAAAGACCATGGTGTCTGAAGCTCCGGAGTCTCTGGAAAATTGGGTAAATGGTGCCCTAGCAGTCTCTTTTGATTGTGCAAAAGACCATGGTGTCTGAAGTTTTGCAGTCTCTTAAGAAGAGGTTAAATGGTGCCCTAGCAGTCTCTGCTGATTGTGTAAAATACAGTTCCTATGGCGTCTGAAGCTCTGCAGTCTCTAGAGAATGGGTGAAATTGTGCAATAGCAGTCTCTTTTGATTGTGCAAAAGACCATGGTGTCTGAAGCTCCGGAGTCTCTGGAAAATTGGGTAAATGGTGCCGTAGCAGTCTCTTTTGATTGGGCAAAAGACCATGGTGTCTGAAGCAATGTAGTCTCTTAAGAAGAGGTTAAATGGTGCCCTAGCAGTCTCTGCTGATTGTGTAAAACACAGTTCCTGTGGGGCTTACGTTCTGCCGTCTCTTAAGAAGGGGTTCAATGGTGCCCTAGCAGTCTCTTTTGATTGTGCAAAAGACCATGGTGTCTGAAGCTCTGCAGTCTCTTAAGAAGAGGTTAAATGGTGCCCTAGCAGTCTCTGCTGAGTGTGTAAAATACAGTTCCTATGGCGTCTGAAGCTCTGCAGTCTCCAGAGAATGGGTTAAACTGTGCAATAGCAGTCTCTTCTGACTGTGCAAAAGCCCATGGTGTCTGAAGCTCCGCAGTCTCTTAAGAAGAGGTTAAATGGTGCCCTAGCAGTCTCTGCTGATTGTGTAAAATACAGTTCCTATGGCGTCTGAAGCTCTGCAGTCTCTAGAGAATGGGTGAAATTGTGCAATAGCAGTCTCTTTTGATTGTGCAAAAGACCATGGTGTCTGAAGCTCCGGAGTCTCTGGAAAATTGGGTAAATGGTGCCCTAGCAGTCTCTTTTGATTGTGCAAAAGACCATGGTGTCTGAAGTTTTGCAGTCTCTTAAGAAGAGGTTAAATGGTGCCCTAGCAGTCTCTGCTGATTGTGTAAAATACAGTTCCTATGGCGTCTGAAGCTCTGCAGTCTCTAGAGAATGGGTGAAATTGTGCAATAGCAGTCTCTTTTGATTGTGCAAAAGACCATGGTGTCTGAAGCTCCGGAGTCTCTGGAAAATTGGGTAAATGGTGCCGTAGCAGTCTCTTTTGATTGGGCAAAAGACCATGGTGTCTGAAGCAATGTAGTCTCTTAAGAAGAGGTTAAATGGTGCCCTAGCAGTCTCTGCTGATTGTGTAAAACACAGTTCCTGTGGGGCTTACGTTCTGCCGTCTCTTAAGAAGGGGTTCAATGGTGCCCTAGCAGTCTCTTTTGATTGTGTAAAAGACCATGGTGTCTGAAGCTCTGCAGTCTCTTAAGAAGAGGTTAAATGGTGCCCTAACAGTCTCTGCTGAGTGTGTAAAATACAGTTCCTATGGCGTCTGAAGCTCTGCAGTCTCCAGAGAATGGGTTAAACTGTGCAATAGCAGTCTCTTCTGACTGTGCAAAAGCCCATGGTGTCTGAAGATCCGCAGTCTCTGGAGAATGGGGTAAATGGTGTCCTAGCAGTCTCTGCTGATTGTGTAAAATACAGTTCCTGTGGGGCTGACGTTCTGCCGTCTCTTAAGAAGGGGTTAAATGGTGCCCTAGCAGTCTCTGCTGATTGTGTAAAACACAGTTCCTGTGGGGCTTACGTTCTGCCGTCTCTTAAGAAGGGGTTAAATGGTGCCCTAGCAGTCTCTTTTGATTGTGCAAAAGACCATGGTGTCTGAAGCTCTGCAGTCTCTTAAGAAGAGGTTAAATGGTGCCCTAGCAGTCTCTGCTGATTGTGTAAAATACAGTTCCTATGGCGTCTTAAGCTCTGGAGTCTCTAGAGAATGGGTGAAATTGTGCAATAGCAGTCTCTTTTGATTGTGCAAAAGACCATGGTGTCTGAAGCTCCAGAGTCTCTGGAAAATTGGGTAAATGGTGCCCTAGCAGTCTCTTTTGATTGTGCAAAAGACCATGGTGTCTGAAGCTCTGCAGTCTTTTAAGAAGAGGTTAAATGGTGCCCTAGCAGTCTCTGCTGATTGTGTAAAACACAGTTCCTGAGGGACTTACGTTCTGCCGTCTCTTAAGAAGGGTTTAAATGGTGCCCTAGCAGTCTCTTTTGATTGTGCAAAAAGACCATGGTGTCTGAAGCTCTGCAGTATCTTAAGAAGGGGTTAAATGGTGCCCTAGCATTCGCTGCTGATTGTGTAAAACACAGTTCCTGTGGGGCTTACGTTCTGCCGTCTCTTAAGAAGGGGTTAAATGGTGCCCTAGCAGTCTCTTTTGATTGTGCAAAAGACCATGTTGTCTGAAGCTCTGCAGTCTCTTAAGAAGAGGTTAAATGGTGCCCTAGCAGTCTCTGCTGAGTGTGTAAAATACAGTTCCTATGGCGTCTAAAGCTCTGCAGTCTCCAGAGAATGGGTTAAACTGTGCAATAGCAGTCTCTTTTGATTGTGCAAAAGACCATGGGGTCTGAAGCTCCGCAGTCTCTTAAGAAGAGGTTAAATGGTGCCCTAGCACTCTCTGCTGATTGTGTAAAACACTGTTCCTGTGGGGCTTACGTTCTGCTGTCTCTTAAGAAGGGGTTAAATGGTGCCCTAGCAGTCTCTTTTGATTGTGCAAAAGACCATGGGGTCTGAAGCCCCGCAGTCTCTTAAGAAGAGGTTAAATGGTGCCCTAGCAGTCTCTGCTGATTGTGTAAAATACAGTTCCTATGGCGTCTGAAGCTCTGCAGTCTCTAGAGAATGGGTGAAATTGTGCAATAGCAGTCTCTTTTGATCGTGCAAAAGACCATGGTGTCTGAAGCTCCGGAGTCTCTGGAAAATTGGGTAAATGGTGCCCTAGCAGTCTCTTTTGATTGTGCAAAAGACCATGGTGTCTGAAGTTTTGCAGTCTCTTAAGAAGAGGTTAAATGGTGCCCTAGCAGTCTCTGCTGATTGTGTAAAATACAGTTCCTATGGCGTCTGAAGCTCTGCAGTCTCTAGAGAATGGGTGAAATTGTGCAATAGCAGTCTCTTTTGATTGTGCAAAAGACCATGGTGTCTGAAGCTCCGGAGTCTCTGGAAAATTGGGTAAATGGTGCCGTAGCAGTCTCTTTTGATTGGGCAAAAGACCATGGTGTCTGAAGCAATGTAGTCTCTTAAGAAGAGGTTAAATGGTGCCCTAGCAGTCTCTGCTGATTGTGTAAAACACAGTTCCTGTGGGGCTTACGTTCTGCCGTCTCTTAAGAAGGGGTTCAATGGTGCCCTAGCAGTCTCTTTTGATTGTGTAAAAGACCATGGTGTCTGAAGCTCTGCAGTCTCTTAAGAAGAGGTTAAATGGTGCCCTAACAGTCTCTGCTGAGTGTGTAAAATACAGTTCCTATGGCGTCTGAAGCTCTGCAGTCTCCAGAGAATGGGTTAAACTGTGCAATAGCAGTCTCTTCTGACTGTGCAAAAGCCCATGGTGTCTGAAGCTCCGCAGTCTCTGGAGAATGGGGTAAATGGTGTCCTAGCAGTCTCTGCTGATTGGGTAAAATACAGTTCCTGTGGGGCTGACGTTCTGCCGTCTCTTAAGAAGGGGTTAAATGGTGCCCTAGCAGTCTCTGCTGATTGTGTAAAACACAGTTCCTGTGGGGCTTACGTTCTGCCGTCTCTTAAGAAGGGGTTAAATGGTGCCCTAGCAGTCTCTTTTGATTGTGCAAAAGACCATGGTGTCTGAAGCTCTGCAGTCTCTTAAGAAGAGGTTAAATGGTGCCCTAGCAGTCTCTGCTGATTGTGTAAAATACAGTTCCTATGGCGTCTTAAGCTCTGGAGTCTCTAGAGAATGGGTGAAATTGTGCAATAGCAGTCTCTTTTGATTGTGCAAAAGACCATGGTGTCTGAAGTTCCAGAGTCTCTGGAAAATTGGGTAAATGGTGCCCTAGCAGTCTCTTTTGATTGTGCAAAAGACCATGGTGTCTGAAGCTCTGCAGTCTTTTAAGAAGAGGTTAAATGGTGCCCTAGCAGTCTCTGCTGATTGTGTAAAACACAGTTCCTGAGGGACTTACGTTCTGCCGTCTCTTAAGAAGGGTTTAAATGGTGCCCTAGCAGTCTCTTTTGATTGTGCAAAAAGACCATGGTGTCTGAAGCTCTGCAGTATCTTAAGAAGGGGTTAAATGGTGCCCTAGCAGTCTCTGCTGATTGTGTAAAACACAGTTCCTGTGGGGCTTACGTTCTGCCATCTCTTAAGAAGGGGTTAAATGGTGCCCTAGCAGTCTCTTTTGATTGTGCAAAAGACCATGGTGTCTGAAGCTCTGCAGTCTCTTAAGAAGACGTTAAATGGTGCCCTAGCAGTCTCTGCTGAGTGTGTAAAATACAGTTCCTATGGCGTCTAAAGCTCTGCAGTCTCCAGAGAATGGGTTAAACAGTGCAATAGCAGTGTCTTTTGATTGTGCAAAAGACCATGGGGTCTGAAGCTCCGCAGTCTCTTAAGAAGAGGTTAAATGGTGCCCTAGCAGTCTCTGCTGATTGTGTAAAACACTGTTCCTGTGGGGCTTACGTTCTGCCGTCTCTTAAGAAGGGGTTAAATGGTGCCCTAGCAGTCTCTTTTGATTGTGCAAAAGACCATGGGGTCTGAAGCTCCGCAGTCTCTTAAGAAGAGGTTAAATGGTGCCCTAGCAGTCTCTGCTGATTGTGTAACATACAGTTCCTATGGCGTCTGAAGCTCTGCAGTCTCTAGAGAATGGGTGCAATTGTGCAATAGCAGTCTCTTTTGATTGTGCAAAAGACCATGGTGTCTGAAGCTCCAGAGTCTCTGGAAAATTGGGTAAATTGTGCCCTAGCAGTCTCTTTTCATTGTGCAAAAGACCATGGTGTCTGAAGTTCTGCAGTCTCTTAAGAAGAGGTTAAATGGTGCCCTAGCAGTCTCTGCTGATTGTGCAAAACACAGTTCCTGAGGGACTTACGTTCTGCCGTCTCTTAAGAAGGGTTTAAATGGTGCCCTAGCAGTCTCTTTTGATTGTGCAAAAAGACCATGTTGTCTGAAGCTCTGCAGTATCTTAAGAAGAGGTTAAATGGTGCCCTAGCAGTCTCTGCTGATTATGTAAAACACAGTTCCTGTGGGGCTTACGTTCTGCCGTCTCTTAAGAAGGGGTTAAATGGTGCCCTAGCAGTCTCTTTTGATTGTGCAAAAGACCATGGTGTCTGAAGCTCTGCAGTCTCTTAAGAAGAGGTTAAATGGTGCCCTAGCAGTCTCTGCTGAGTGTGTAAATTACAGTTCCTATCGCGTCTAAAGCTCTGCAGTCTCCAGAGAATGGGTTAAACTGTGCAATAGCAGTCTCTTTTGATTGTGCAAAAGACCGTGGGGTCTGAAGCTCCGCAGTCTCTTAAGAAGAGGTTAAATGGTGCCCTAGCAGTCTCTGCTGATTGTGTAAAACACTGTTCCTATGGCGTCTAAAGCTCTGCAGTCTCCAGAGAATGGGTTAAACTGTGCAATAGCAGTCTCTTTTGATTGTGCAAAAGACCATGGGGTCTGAAGCTCCGCAGTCTCTTAAGAAGAGGTTAAATGGTGTCCTAGCAGTCTCTGCTGATTGTGTAAAACACTGTTCCTGTGGGGCTTACGTTCTGCCGTCTCTTAAAAGGGGTTAAATGGTGCCCTAGCACTCTCTTTTGATTGTGCAAAAGACCATGGTGTCTGAAGCTCTGCAGTCTCTTAAGAAGAGGTTAAATGGTGCCGTAGCAGTCTCTGCTGAGTGTGTAAAATACAGTTCCTATGGCGTCTAAAGCTCTGCAGTCTCCAGAGAATGGGTTAACCTGTGCAATAGCAGTCTCTTTTGATTGTGCAAAAGAAGATGGGGTCTGAAGCTCCGCAGTCTCTTAAGAAGAGGTTAAATGGTTCCCTAGCAGTCTCTGCTGATTGTGTAAAATACAGTTCCTATGGCGTCTGAAGCTCTGCAGTCTCTAGAGAATGGGTGAAATTGTGCAATAGCAGTCTCTTTTGATTGTGCAAAAGACCATGGTGTCTGAAGCTCCGGAGTCTCTGGAAAATTGGGTAAATGGTGCCCTAGCAGTCTCTTTTGATTGTGCAAAAGACCATGGTGTCTGAAGTTTTGCAGTCTCTTAAGAAGCGGTTAAATGGTGCCCTAGTAGTCTCTGCTGATTGTGTAAAATACAGTTCCTATGGCGTCTTAAGCTCTGGAGTCTCTAGAGAATGGGTGAAATTGTGCAATAGCAGTCTCTTTTGATTGTGCAAAAGACCATGGTGTCTGAAGCTCCAGAGTCTCTATAAAATTGGGTAAATGGTGCCCTAGCAGTCTCTTTTGATTGTGCAAAAGACCATGGTGTCTGAAGTTCTGCAGTCTCTTAAGAAGAGGTTAAATGGTGCCCTAGCAGTCTCTGCTGATTGTGTAAAACACAGTTCCTGAGGGACTTACGTTCTGCCGTCTCTTAAGAAGGGTTTAAATGGTGCCCTAGCAGTCTCTTTTGATTGTGCAAAAAGACCATGGTGTCTGAAGCTCTGCAGTATCTTAAGAAGGGGTTAAATGGTGCCCTAGCAGTCTCTGCTGATTGTGTAAAACACAGTTCCTGTGGGGCTTACGTTCTGCCGTCTCTTAAGAAGGGGTTAAATGGTGCCCTAGCAGTCTCTTTTGATTGTGCAAAAGACCATGTTGTCTGAAGCTCTGCAGTCTCTTAAGAAGAGGTTAAATGGTGCCCTAGCAGTCTCTGCTGAGTGTGTAAAATACAGTTCCTATGGTATCTAAAGCTCTGCAGTCTCCAGAGAATGGGTTAAACTGTGCAATAGCAGTCTCTTTTGATTGTGCAAAAGACCATGGGGTCTGAAGCTCCGCAGTCTCTTAAGAAGAGGTTAAATGGTGCCCTAGCACTCTCTGCTGATTGTGTAAAACACTGTTCCTGTGGGGCTTACGTTCTGCTGTCTCTTAAGAAGGGGTTAAATGGTGCCCTAGCAGTCTCTTTTGATTGTGCAAAAGACCATGGGGTCTGAAGCTACGCAGTCTCTTAAGAAGAGGTTAAATGGTGCCCTAGCAGTCTCTGCTGATTGTGTAAAATACAGTTCCTATGGCGTCTGAAGCTCTGAAGTCTCTAGAGAATGGGTGAAATTGTGCAATAGCAGTCTCTTTTGATTGTGCAAAAGACCATGGTGTCTGAAGCTCCGGAGTCTCTGGAAAATTGGTTAAATGGTGCCGTAGCAGTCTCTTTTGATTGGGCAAAAGACCATGGTGTCTGAAGCAATGTAGTCCCTTAAGAAGAGGTTAAATGGTGCCCTAGCAGTCTCTGCTGATTGTGTAAAACACAGTTCCTGTGGGGCTTACGTTCTGCCGTCTCTTAAGGAGATGTTAAATGGTGCCCTAGCAGTCTCTGCTAATTGTGTAAAACACAGTTCCTGTGGGGCTTACGTTCTGCCATCTCTTAAGAAGGGTTTCAATGGTGCCCTAGCAGACTCTTTTGATTGTGCAAAAGACCATGGGGTCTGAAGCTCCTCATTCTCTTAAGAAGAGGTTAAATGGTGCCCTAGCAGTCTCTGCTGATTGTGTAAAATACAGTTCCTATGGCGTCTGAAGCTCTGCAGTCTCTAGAGAATGGGTGAAATTGTGCAATAGCAGTCTCTTTTGATTGTGCAAAAGACCATGGTGTCTGAAGCTCCGGAGTCTCTGGAAAATTGGGTAAATGGTGCCCTAGCAGTCTCTTTTGATTGTGCAAAAGACCATGGTGTCTGAAGTTTTGCAGTCTCTTAAGAAGAGGTTAAATGGTGCCCTAGCAGTCTCTGCTGATTGTGTAAAATACAGTTCCTATGGCGTCTGAAGCTCTGCAGTCTCTAGAGAATGGGTGAAATTGTGCAATAGCAGTCTCTTTTGATTGTGCAAAAGACCATGGTGTCTGAAGCTCCGGAGTCTCTGGAAAATTGGGTAAATGGTG